>NW_026507004.1:0-25413 GCF_026875155.1 Cherax quadricarinatus | reverse complement strand
CTTTTTAATCTACTCCAAATTTTTTCTTATTTTAACAAAATTGTTTAAATTCCCCACCCCTTCATTTGCCCCTTTTTTTACTTTGTTTTCCCACTCTTTTTTAATTCTCTCTTTTTTCCATATACTTTCCTCCTTGCATACTACTTTGAAAAACTTTTTTTTGTAACTTTTTCCCCCTTTACACTCTTTTCATCCATTCCACCAATCGTCCTCTTCCCTCCTGCACCCACTTTCCTTAACCACAACTTCTGCTGAACACTCTAACACTACATTTTTAAAACCTACCCCATACCTCTTCGACCCCATTGCTATGCTCTCATTAGCCCATCTATCCTCCAATAGTGTTTATATCTTACCCTAACTGCCTCCTCTTTAGTTTATAAACCTTCACCTCTCTCTTCCCTGATGCTTCTATTCTCCTTGTATCCCATCTACCTTTTACTCTCAGTATAGCTACAACTAGAAAGTGATCTGATATATCTGTGGCCCCTCTATAAACATGTACATCCTGAAGTCTACTCAACAGTCTTTTATCTACCAATACATAATCCAACAAACTACTGTCATTTCGCCCTACATCATATCGTGTATACTTATTTATCCTCTTTTCTTAAAATATGTATTCCCTATAACTAAACCCTTTCTATACAAAGTTCAATCAAAGGGCTCCCATTATCATTTACACCTGGCACCCCAAACTTACCTACCACACCCTCTCTAAAGTTTCTCCTACTTTAGCATTCAAGTCCCCTACCACAATTACTCTCTCACTTGGTTCAAAGGCTCCTATACATTCACTTAACATCTCCCAAAATCTCTCTCTCTCCTCTGCATTCCTCTCTTCTCCAGGTGCATACACGCTTATTATGACCCACTTCTCGCATCCAACCTTTACTTTAATCCACATAATTCTTGAATTTAAAACATTCATATTCTCTTTTCTCCTTCCATAACTGATCATTTAACATTACTGCTACCCCTTCCTTTGCTCTAACTCTCTCAGATACTCCAGATTTAATCCCATTTATTTCCCCCACTGAAACTCTCCTACCCCTTCAGCTTTGTTTCGCTTAGGGCCAGGACATCCAATTCTTTTCATTCATAACATCAGCAATCATCTGTTTCTTGTCATCCGCACTACATCCACGCACATTTAAGCAACCCAGTTTTATAAAGTTTTTCTTCTTCTCTTTTTTAGTAATTGTATACAGGAGAAGGGGTTACTAGCCATTGCTCCCGGCATTTTAGTCGCCTCATACGACACGCATGGCTTACGGAGGAAAGATTCTTTTCCACTTCCCCATGGACAATAGAAGAAATAAAAAAGAACAAGAGCTATTTAGAAAAAAGAGAAAAACCTAGATGTATGTATATATATATATGCATGTGCGTGTCTGTGAAGTGTGACCAAAGTGTAAGTAGGAGTAGCAAGATATCCCTGTTATCTTAGCGTGTTTATGAGACAGAAAAAGAAACCAGCAATCCTACCATCATGCAAAACAGTTACAGGTTTTTGTTTCACAGTCATCTGGCAGGACGGTAGTACTTCCCTGGGTGGTTGCTGTCTACCAACCTACTACCTAATATGAATTATCCTCCTTCTTAATCATGACTACTGGTGAACAATATGAAGATACTGAAGGTTCAATGTTCTTTAGTTTTAATAATTTGTCTACCTCTCGGTCAAATGCATCCCTAAGGTGAAGTGGAACTGGGTATAATTTTCGTTTATAGGTTTGTCCGTCACTAAGTCAATCAGGGACTACCTGGAGGTAACCCGGAATATCAGAAAAGGACGCCCTGAAAAGTTCCCACTTTGGATGTAGTTCATGTCTTTTTAGGTCATCCAAAATTCCCCTTAATATTAATGTGGTTGCACCGAGTGGCAAGAGTCACCAAGTCAGGGAATCTTATCTAGTCAAATTAGAGGGAAAATTCGCACCTTTACATTCTTCAGTTGTCTTATAAAGTTTGTGTGGAAAAACTAATAAAAGTTGTTAAGGGGCTTTAAAACCGAATTTCTTGGGAAATTTTTTCTTAAGGGATTTGATATGTAAACTTAGGTTTCCCCCTTGATTCTATAGGAGTCAACTTCCCCCCAAATTTTTAAACTTTTTTATAAGAACATAAAAAGGAAACACTGCAAGAGGGGCCCCTTGCCCCACAGGCATCCTTTACATTCATCCCCCTAACAAAAAAAATTTTCCCAAACCCCCTTTTCAATGCCACCCCAAAAAAATAAGCTCTGATGTAAGTCCCACTCAAATCCAACCCCCCCCCCTCTGTATTATCCAACCTAGATTTTTAAAAAATACCCAAAAATCCCGCCTCAAAAACCCAACTAGGTAGACTGTTCCACTCATCAAAATACCCTATTTCCAAAACCCAAAATTTCCTATGCCTTTTTAAATCTAAACTTATCTAATTTAAACCATTACGCGGGTTTCTCTTGGGGAAATCCTCAGACCTTATTTAAAATTTCCCCTTTTTAATACCTATCTTCCACTTAACACTAAAATTTATTTGACTTTATAGGGAAAAAAACAAAAACTTCTACCTACTTTAAAACTTCTCCTCTGACTGTTGGAAACAAAATAGGGGTTTTGTACTGGTCCATTGACAAGCTTAGGTTTTTTCAAAAATATGTAGGGTCTCCTCAAATTTGGATTAAGGCAAGGAGAAATGGTAAAAGACTGAACCTCCAAAACCACCTCATTAGTCCATAAGTATGAAGGGGGGCAATGGGCCTTGGCCTGTCTACCATAGAGGGAAGGGTTTAAAAGGGGAAAACCCCCAAAAAAGGGCACTGGGAACTTCCCCCAGGCAAACAAAAACAAGGGTAGGTACGATGCCACTCCTTAGGTTTAATGGGGCAAGTTTTTTTTTTTAAAAAAGGCTTGAGAAACGAATGCTGGCGCTCAAGCCCGGCCCTTCCCCGGGTTTTTCCTGCCCCTTCATAAATGTTACTTTGCTCCCCACCCCAACAGCAGAAAGTTTTAAAAACCATTTGTCTCCATTCACCCCTACAAAACACGCTCACGCATGCCTGGGGAAGTAAAACCCCCTTGCACACAAAACCCCCTTTACCCCCCCCCTCCCCCTTCTGGGGCCGCCCCCTACCCCGCCTTTTTTTCCATTTCGGGACGGGATACACTTTAAAGCATTCTGTTTCGTCCATTCTCTCTACATGTCGAACCATTTCAAAAAAACCCTTCCTCCCCCCCCTCGGGAAAACAACAGTTTTGGTAATCCCGCCCCTTCCAAAATTTCCCAAACTGAATTCTCTGAAATTATATTCAACCACACTTGCCCTAAAGGCCCATGACATCCCCACTCCCTCCAGCCTTCTCCTCGCGGGAAAACATTTCACCCCCCCTTCACACCCTTTAAGACCCGTTTTTTAAAACTATCTCTCATACATTCCCCTTTGCCCCAAGGACAAATTTCCTTTGTTTCCCGGGTTTCCTAAGTGCACCACTCACTTTTTTTCCCCTCATAAATTTTTTTTGATTCCCCTCTTCTTTCTAGCCCCATCCGCTGAAAATTTTCCACTCCCAAAATTAAATTTAGTTAACCCCCTCCATACTCTTCCCTCCAATTTGAAATTAAATTTTTTCACCCCAATCTTTTTGTTTCCTCAAAAACCTTACTCTTTCCTGTATTCCCTTTAATTTTATTTTTTGCACCCCCCTTTCCCAAATTCACCCACCAATCTCTGCAACTTCTCTTCAAAATTTTCCCCCAAGAGCACGGTGTCATCGCAAAGAGCAGCTGTGACAATTTCCCAAAAATTTTTTTGTGTGTGATTCTTTATTTTTTAAACCCCACCCCTCTTCCCAAAAAACCCTGGGCATTTATTTCTCTTAAAACCCCATCTAAAAAATATATTAAAAAACCACGGTGAAAACAACATTTTTTGTCAAAGGCCTACTTTACGGGGAAAAAAAATTTTCCCCCTTTTTCCCTTAAAACCCCCAAACCCCTTGGGCCCCTTTCATATCCTCGTAAAAAACTTTTTTCACTGTTTTTGAAAACCTACCTCCTACACCTTACATTGAAAACATTTTCCACTTTTCCCCCCCTATCCCCCCTTTTAAATACCCCTTTTTCCCAAATCCTTTAAAGGGCCAAACAAAGCCCTCTTTACCCTTATCAAAATTTCCCGTTCACTTATATGTTTCACTTTTTAACACCGGGTCCACACACCCCCTTCCTTTTTCCAAAGCCCCCCTTTGTTTTCTCCCTATCCTATTCTCCGTCTTACTTTTAATTTTTCAATTATAACTTACCTTTACACTTTCCCAAAGGTACACCCC
This sequence comes from Cherax quadricarinatus, assembly GCF_026875155.1. Taxonomy (NCBI): domain Eukaryota; kingdom Metazoa; phylum Arthropoda; class Malacostraca; order Decapoda; family Parastacidae; genus Cherax; species Cherax quadricarinatus. Next base: position 21,097 of record NW_026507004.1, on the reverse strand, counting down.
ACCGACTTACCCCCCTTAATTTTTGCCCCCTTTTTTTTTACCCCCTTTCCCTTTATAAAAAGGAAAACATGCATCTTTTGGCCCCCCTAGGTCCTTACCCTTTTCCCAAAATTTTATTAAATAAATTCCCCCAACCACCCCCAAAACTAAAACCCCCACCTGCTTTTAACTTCTTTTCTTTACCCCATAAAACCCCGGCTCCCTTCCCCCCCTTTTTCTTTTCCCTACTGCCTCACGAACTTCCCCCCCCACCCCAACAACGGGGCTCTTCCCCATCTACAAGATGTTATTCCTCTTCCCCTATACCGAAATACAGTTTTCCTATCTTCTTAAAACATTTAACAATTCCCAAATATTCCTTCCTCTCCCAATACCTCTAACTCCCCATTTAATAACCCCCTTTTCCTATTTTTAACTGAAAAAATCCTTTTTGTTTTTGGGTTTTCTTAACTTGTTAATCTCACAAAAAAAATTTTTTTCTTATTTTCAACAAAATTTGTTGATAACACTCCCCCACTTTTCCATTTGTTTCTTTTTCCCCCTTTGGTTCCCCTTCTTAATTCTCTCTTTTTCTCTTATAACCTTCCCCCCTTTTGCATCACTTCTACTTTGAAAAAAACTTTTCCTATGCTAATTTTTTTCCCCCTTACTACTCTCTTTCTCATCTTTCCCAAACCAAAACCCGCTCCTTTTCCCCTCCTGAAACCCATTTTCCCTGTAACCACAAACTTTGCTGAACACTCTAAACAAATTTTTTAAACCTCCCCATACCTCTTCGACCCCATTCCCTTTCCCTTTTCATTACCCCATCTATCCCCAATAGTTTTTATATCTTACCCTAACGGGCCTCCCCCCTTTTTTTTAAAAACCTTCACCTCTCTCTTCCCTGATCCCTTATTCTCCTTGTATCCCATTCCCTTTTTTACTCTCAGTATGTTTCAACTAAAAAGTGATCTGATATATCTGTGGCCCCTCTAAAAACCCATGAAAATTCCTAAAGTCTACTCAAAGTTTTTTATTAAAAATACATAACCCAAAAACAAATTTCTGTCTTTTCGCCCTACATCATATCGTTTTATCTTATTTATCTCTTTTTTTTAAAAATATGTATTATTTAAAAAAAAAACCCCCTTTCTTTAAAAAGTTAAAAAAAAAAGGGCCCCCTTTTATCTTTTTAACACCTGGCCCCAAATTTCCCTAAAAACCCCCTCTCTAAAAGTTTCCCCTACTTTAGCATTCAAGTCCCCTACCAAAATTTACTTTCTCACTTGGTTCAAAGGCTCCTATACTTTCCCTTTTTAACATCTCCCAAAAATCTTCTCTCCCCCTCTGCTTTTCCCTCTCTTCCCCAGGTGCATACAGTTATTATGCCCACTTCTGTTTTCCAAACCTTTTTACTTTAATCCACATAATTTTTTGGAATTTAAAATTCAAATTCTCTTTTCTCCTTCCAAAACTGTTTCTTTTAACTTTTACTGTCCCCCTTCCCTTTGCTTTTAACCCTCTCTCAAAATACTCCTTTTTTAATCCCATTTTTTTCCCCCCACTAAAACTTCCTCCCCCTTCAGCTTTTTTTCGTTTTGGGGCCCAAGGGCCATCCAAATTTTTTTTCATTCATAACATCGAAATCATCTGTTTTTGTCACCCCGAACTAACCCTCGCAATTTAAGCAACCAGTTTTAAAAAGGGTTTTTCTTTTTCTTTTTTTTAGAAATTGTATACGGGAGTAAGGGGTTACTGGGCCCTTTTGTTTTCCCGGCTTTTAGTCGCCTCATAAAACCCGCAGGGGTTTTTGGGGGGAAAGATTCTTTTCCATTCCCCAGGGAAAAAATTTAAAAGAAAAAAAAAAGAACAAGGGGCTATTTAGAAAAAAGAAAAAAAACCTAGATGAAAGTATTTTTAATATATGCATTTTGCGGTTGTAAAAGTGTGCCCCAAAGTGTAAGTGGGAAAATTAGAAAAATTTTCCTGTTATTTAGGTTTTTATGAGACAGAAAAAAGAAACCGGGAAAACCCTCCCTTCATGCAAAACGGGTTACGGGTTTTTTTTTCACAGTCTTTGGGGGCAGGAGGGTTTAGAAAATTTCCCCTGGGGGGTTTCTGTCTCCCAAACCTACTCCCAAATATAAATTTTTCCCCCTTTTTAAATCAGGGGGACAACTGGTGAACAATAGAAGATACTAAAGGGTTAATTTTTCTTTAGTTTTAATAATTTTTTCCAAAAAAACCTCTGGGGCCCAAATGCTTTCCCTAAGGTGAACTGGAAGGGGGTTTAATTTTCTTTTGTTTAGGTTGTCCTTTCATAAGCCCAATCTTATGGACTCCCATGGAGGTAAACACCTGGAATATCAGAAAAGACCGTCTAAAAAGTTACACATTGTTGTAGTTCATGTCTCTTATGGTAACCCAAAGTTTCATTAATTTTAATGTTGGTTGCTTTCCGAGTGGTCAGAGTCCCCAAAAGTCATGTAATTCTTCTATAGTCAAATTTAAAGAGGTGAAATTTCCCACACTTTACATTCTTTCAGTTGTTTATAAAGTTTGGGGGGAAAAACTAAGCCAAAGTTGTTAAGGCTTTTAAACCCGAATTTCTTCGGAAATATTTCTTAAGGGTTTGTTGATATGAAAAAGCTTGGGTTTCCCCTTGACTTCTTTTGAGGTAGCAACTTTCCCAAAAAATTTTTTAATACTTTATATAAGAACTTTAAGGGAAAGGAGAAACCTGAAAGAGGCTTTTGGCCCGTACTAGGCAGGTCCTTTACAATTAATCCACAAAACAAAACATTTGAAAAACCCCCAATTTTAATGCCCCCCCAAGAAAAAACCCTCTGTTGTGAAAGCCCCCACTCAAATCCCCCCCCTCCCACTATTTTTCTTTCCAACCTAGATTTAAAAACAAACCAAAGTCCCGCCTCAAAAACCCCAAACCTAGGTAGACTGTTCCACTCATAAAACTCCCCTTTTTCCCAAAACCCAATTTTAACTTTCCTATGTCCTTTTTTTTAAATCTAAACTTATAAAAATTTTTTAAATCCATTACTGCGGGTTCTCTTTGGAGAAAAACCCCCTCAAGACCTTATTAATTTTCCCCTTTTTTTAAAATTCCCTTATTTTCCACTTATACACAAAATAATTATTTGATTGATAGGAAAAAAGTACAAGAAACTTCATCCCCTATTTTAAAATTTTCCTCTGACTGTTGGAATAAAAAGGGGTTTTGTACTGGCCCATTGAAAAGCTTGGGTTTTTTCAAAAACCTATGCCCGAGGTCCCCTAAAATTTTGGGAAACTAAGGTCAAGGGAAAAAGGGTAAAAAGACTGAACCTCAGCATTTCCACCTAAATTAGCCATAAGTCTTTGAAGGAGGACGGGGGGCCCTCGGGCCCTGTCTCCCATAGAGAATTTCAAAAGGTAAAAAACCCAAAGAGCCCCTCACTGGGAATTTCCCCTCATGGCAAAAAAAGCACAGGGTAGGTAAGTCCCACTCCTTAGGTTTAATGGGCAGAAAGTTTTTTTAAAAAAAGGGACTTGAAAAATCGAATGCTGGCGCCAATCCCCCCATTACAGCGGGGTTTGATGGGGTGTGGTGAAGGGGAGGTTTTCACCCCAAAAAGGTTGGTATGATGTAGCTTTAAGTCAGATGTAAATTTGGTCCCCGGTAAGAAAAAATTTCTCTGGGAATGCCCACTCTGGAGAAAGATGGAAAAAAGGGTTTTTCAGCTAGGGTTTATTGGCTTCGGGGAAAACTCGAAGCAAATCAACTAATGTTAATATTTATCAAATGCCCCCAGGAAAGTGGAGTTAAAAGGACCAACGATGTAAATTAGTACTTTTTTCAAACGGTACCTTTAAAGTAGGTATTTTAAAAAACATAAGAACGAAGGAAAACTGCAAAAGCTTATGGCCCATGGGGGGGGGCGGGCCAAGTTCCTACAGGTTAAAGCCAAGGGCCCCCAAACCCTATTTCAGGTCGGGTCACATTGACTTAAGGGGGGAAAACCCGGAAACCCGATGTAGCCCCAAGCTACAGGTCCAACTCACACCCCCCCACTTTCCCATCATGTTTTACCAACCTATTTTTAAAGCTACACAAGGGTTTGGGCCCTCTATCCTGTACTGGAAAGTTTTTTTCCATCATCCACAAACTCTATTACCAAACCAGTAATTTTCCCATATCCTTCCTGAATCGAATTTTTCCAAAATTTAAAACCAAATTTCTGCGAGTCCCGTCTTGGGTAGATATTTTCAGCCCCATATTTACAAACCCCTTTTTTTATTCTGTCTTTTCCCTTTTTTACACCTTAATTTATCCCCCCCAATTCTATGTCTTTCTAGAGAGTGCAGTTTTAGGGCCCCTTTGTTATCCTCATAGGGGGAAAAGGGTTTTGATACATGGGATCAAAATTTGTCATCTCCTTTGTACATTTTCCAGAGAATTTAAAATCCATTCTGTTTAAAACGGTGCCAAAAATGTGCAGCATAATCTAAATGAGGCCCAACCCCCAAAGGGTGGATTTTGAGTTGAAGAACAACCCGAGGATCCTATTATTTTTTGCTTCTTGGAAAATGAAACCCAAAGGGTTCTATTGCTTTTTTGCGAAAACTTTTTGCACTGTTGTCTTTGGGTTTTAGATTACTGCTAACCCGAACTCCCAAATCCCCTTTTTCGCAATCCGTAATTTTTAAGGGTCTACATTTTTTAGTTTTATGTGGCATGGTTATTATTCCCGTCCAACATTTTTGAACTTTGCATTTGTCTATATTTTAAACCCGGGGAACCCGCCACTTCTCCGGGCCCCTGCCTCAGTCTATTCAAAACTTCCCGGAGTGCTCCAATTTTTCCCCCCGGGGGCAGAATGAATTCGACGGCCATTTTGGTTTTTCATCGGCCCAAAATTGCCCAAAGTCGTCTTTTTGCCCCCATTATTTTCGTTTATGTAGGGTTGTGAACAGCGGGGGCCCCCCAAAACTGACCCCTGTGGAAACCCCCTTTTTGCCCCTAGGTACTCGCCTGGGACCTCGGGGGGATGACAGTTGGCAAATTTACATTTATCTACAATTTGGTAGTGAACTGAGGACCCTTTTTTGGGGCCAAAAAATGGTTTTTCCCAATTTTTTTTTTAAGGTTTTACGATGCGGGAAAAAGCCGGCCATTTGGGAGGTCATGAAACCATTTTAAGGGAAAAGTCTATCCATCTGAATTTAATTTGGAAAAACTGACTTTTTACAAGATACCTTTTTTTTTTTCAAATTTTTATGAAAAGTTTTTTTCCCTTTTGGGTAACTTGATTTTTTTAGCGGCAAATTTTGGGGAATTCTGAAGAGAAAAAGGAATTTTCGTTGTAATTTACAAAGGGGGTCCCTTTGATATACTAAAAGGGTTAAAAATCAGGGAAAATCAAAGGATGGGGCAGTTTGGAGATGCCCGGGCTTTGGTTTTGAGCCCTAGTCAAGGGAAAATTTTTGGTATCGGAGGGTTTATATCTTCACTTTCATCTAACAAGTGAACCCGGGGATTTCCCACTACCTCGTTTCGAGGTAGCATCATGGTTTTTAATCCCCCATGAATCCCCACGAGAATTGTTTCATCTGAAAATTTCGAAAGGGGTTCTTGAATCCACAGAAAAGGATCTGAAAAACCCTTTTTCCAAACTTTGGTGAAGAAAAGGGCAACCTCAGAAAAGGGAAGGGAAAGGCACCTTTTTTCATTACCTATTTGTATGGAGCAAGAAGTGATGGGAGGGTTTTTTTCGGCTTCAGACCCCAACCCCTTTGAACCATTTAGACTAAATTTTTAAAAAGGATGGTAGGAAAAATGTCCGTCGGCCCCAAGTAGTCTGAAAGTATTTGCAAGGAATGAGGGTTTTTTTAAGGTTAGGGGAAAAGCTTATCAGAAATGACAAAACATGTGCATCCAGTGTCTCATAAAATTTGGGAAAATTTCATTTAAATCCCCTTTAAAATGTTCCTTTAAAAAAAAGGGGGCCTTGGTCATTACGTCTTTAAAAAAATCTTCCAACTTTTTGGGGCCCTTTTTTAGAAGGACAAAACTGGACGTTTATGTCCCCTTTAAAACCAAAAAAAATGACCAAAAAAGGGAATTTAAAAAAAGTCATTTTACTTTTCCCCTAGAGGGTTTGATTTCTTAAGGGGCTGATGAACCCTTTCCCTTAGGGTTCGATCCCTTTAGGTCCTTTTTTAGGAATTGTGGCCTTTGCATTTTCGGGCAGCAGCCCCCAGCCCAAATTCCTCGCTTTTAAAAAGGTTCGTTCTTGATGAATTTTCGTTTTTTGATGGGGAAGAGCTTTTCAGGAAACGGTCAGCAACCCTGAAGTCTCTAAGAGATTCTAACTGATCATTTTCCCGAACTCTCTATCCAAAAGTCGAACAAAAAGAAAAAAAGTGTTCCTGAAAAGTTTTTAAGGGTTTTGGACGGCTGTAAGGGGTTTTGGGATACCTTTAAATCTTTCCTGTAAGAAATTTGTGGTTTTTTTTATGCCCTTTTAAAGGGTTGCCTTCTTCAGTAGGGGTTTTAATTACATTTGTATCCAGCGACAAAGTTTTCCTAGGGTATTCAAAGCGGGGACCAGAAAAAAAAAATTTTAACCCGGGAAGCCCAGGGGGTAGCAGGCCTTCACAAGGGGGGGTTTTTAGTATTTTCAAACCCGGTTAAAGTATGGGAAGGGTTTGTCTTCCCCCCCTGTGAAAGGGGGGGGTAAACTAGGTGTTGGAATATGTGCACGGCCCGATGTTGTTCCCTTACTCCCTTTCCCATAATTTTTGTTGTGTAAAAATTAAAAAAAATTTTTTCTCCAAAATTTAAGGCGAGATTTTTCGAGTTCGCGATCCCTTTTTTCTCTCTATTTTCTATGCTCTCTAGCCCTTTTCCCCACGTTCTTAGCTTTTTTCTCAAAATTTTTATCCTTTTCTCTTTCTCAAGTTTTCTTTTAAATTTTAAACCCGTTTTTTACGTACTCTAGTCTTTCCCCACGTCAAATTATCCGTCTTTTTGGTCTTCTCGTCTCTTTCTAACAGTCTTTCTTGGATTTCTCTCTCAATTCTCTTTCTCCTTTTTTTCTTCTCTTTCGATTCTCTCTCTCTTTTTTCTTCTTCTTTTCCCATTCTCTCTTTTTCTTTTCTTCTTCTTTTCCCTTTCTAAAATCTTTCTTTCTCTTCAAAATTTTCTCTTTTTTCAAGTCTTTCCGGGGTCTTAGCACTAATGAAAAGATTTTTAAATTTTTTTCTGTTTTTCCTAACTTACTTTCCGCGTTATTTCCCAAAAAAGGGATTCTCCTTTCTTGCAAGAAAAACTTAAACTATTTTGGGGGGAAAGAAACGGGTTTTTTGAAAAAGGGGGGGTTTTTAATTTTCCCGCTCCCTCAAAATGTAAATAAACCCGAGGGCTCATCCCCGCTTCAAATTTAAAAAATTGTTTTTAAAGAAAAAGAAGGGTTCTTTGCCGGCTCCGAGCAAACAGCAAGTAGAATGGGGGGCACTTTACCATCCAATTTTTCTCCCCCAACCCAAAACAAAGGGGTGCCCTTTCAGTTTTTTCCTTTATATAATGAAGAGCTAAATGAAACAAATTGTCACTTTGGGAAAAACTGGGTCCCTTGAATTTTAAACCTCCAAAATGCTTCCAAACTCACATACAATTAGGTTGGGAGAAAAATTAAAATTATTCCTGCCTGACTTTACTTACAAAAAATTGGACTATAACAATCACCCCAAAACTTTTTAAAAACCTGTCTGTGTCCTTTCCTTTGAGAATGATTACTCATGGTGGTGGTAACCGTCTGTGGTATGCGGGGATTTAGGTTCCAATTTGGGAGTTCGAGTGGAGTTTTAATTTTTGCTTTTAGTAGAGTCGAATCCTGGCCCAAGGGTTTGCCACTTGTGAAAAGGGTACCCAGCCCTGTAAAACTTTAGGCAGTATTACCAGGCTGGCTTCCCTCAGGAAAAAAAAAAAATTTGGGAATAGAAAAAGAAATAAAATTCACAAAAAATAAAAACTATTTTTAAAAAAATTAAAAAAAAAACAAAAACATGGGAAAAGGGTTTTCCTATTTGAAAGAAAAATGGAAAAAAGAAAAAGAATAAAAAAAATTTGGGAAAATCAAAAATATTTTCTACAAGGGTTTTCTGGTGTTGGTGACATGTTTTTGGAACCCTAGGGTTGTGATGAAAAAGGGGGGGGGGGGGTCCCCAAAGGGGGTTTGGGGGACTATTCACTGGCTAGTTCTTCCCCCAGAGAATCGCCGTTTATTTTTATCTCGATTTACAGGAAGCAGGTTCTTTACCCCTGCAATGCTGGGGGGTTACGTTTCCCCGCACTTTCATACAGGTGCACAGGTAGTTTAATACAAAATGGAGAAGTTCTGGACGTTAGTCCCTTTTCCTGTTTTTGGGGTCGTTTATTGCCAAAGGGGGCCTCTCTGACATCCAAGTGGGGAAAAACCCGACAGGTTACCCACTGCTTAAATAATCACCTCCATGGCAGGGTAATTTCTCAAAAAAACGTGGTGATTATTACAAAAGGTTAACATTTGAGCAAGGCTGAAAGGGTAAGTTTAATTTTTGGTCAAAAGGAAGGGTTTTTTAAACCCAAAAAAATCACCCAAAAAACAAGGCAGGGGAGGGATTACAGTAGTGTTGGGAGCTGTTTAGTTAGTGATTTTTGTTTGGGGCCAGAGCCCCACACGTCACCTTTTCGAGGGGGGGGGGGGGAGGGAGGGGAAAGGGGTAGGGGGGAGCTAGGCCCCGACCCAAAGTTTTAAAAAGCAGCCAGCAACAAACTATCACTTTAGGGGTGGGGGAGAAAAAAGGGGGGGGAAAAAAGGGGCGTGACTCCAAACCCCACCTTAAAATAGTAGCCGGCAATGAATTCTCACTTTTTGGGGAGGGGGGAAAAAAGGGTGGATCTTGACTTAAACCCCACCTTTAAAATATTTGCCGGTAATGGAAAAATATCGGTTTTATATTTTCTACTCTTATCTATTGAACTTTTCCCCCACACGGGGCGTTTCTAAATTTGGGCTTTTCGCCGGTTTTTTTACGTGCTGTATGCATAAATTTAGCGCCGTCAAAAACTCGCGGGGGGGAAAAAGGTGGGAGGCCTCCCTATGAAAGAAAAGGGTTATGTGGTCCCGTGTGCCCCAGTATAAAAAATCCTGCAGGGACAAGTGATAATGATAAAAAAACTTTCACCGTTTTTTTTTGGATAAAAAAGCGACTTTGCATTTTATTTTCGAATGGTAATTTTTTTTTTTTTGTTTTAATTTTTAGTTTTTTTTGGGCTCATTTTTTTAGAAGGAAAGATATCATAGAAATGTGCTCGATTTAAATAATTATGTTCTCTCAGTTTTTACACAGGAAGACACTAACAATATTCCAGTAATTAATTTTTATAGTGGGCTAGAAGAAGATAAATTATGTAACATCACAGTCACTAGTTAAATGGTTATGAAGCAGATAGACAGACTGATGGAAAATAAGTCGCCGGGTCCTGATGAGGTTTTTTCAAGGGTTCTTAAGGAATGCAAAATGGAACTCTGTGAGCCATTAACTTATACTTTTAATTTATCTCTTCAAACAGGTGTAGTGTCTGATATGTGCAAGATGGCTAATGGAATTCCTATTTTTAAAACGGGACAAGCCGTTACCGTCAAATTACCGCCCAATAAGCCTGACCTCAATTGTAGGCAAATTACTAGAGTCAATTATAGCTGAGATTATAAGAAGCCATCTCGATAAGTATAGCTTGATTAATGATACTCAGCATGGATTCACAAGAGGCCGGTCTTGTCTAACTAATTTATTAACTTTCTTCAGTAAAGCTTTTGAGGCTGTTGACCACAATAAGGAATTTGATATTATTTACTTAGATTTTAGTAAGGCTTTTGATAGAGTTCCACACCATTGACTGTTAAAGAAAGTGGCAGCTCATGGCATTGGGGGAAAAGTGCTCTCGTGGATCGAGTCATGGCTCACTGACAGGAAGCAGAGAGTGTCCATAAATGGGGTTAAATCCGAGCAGGGATCTGTAACAAGTGGCGTTCCACAGGGATCAGTCTTGGGCCCGTTGTTGTTTATAATATATATCAATGATCTTGATGAGGGAATTACTAGTGATATGAGCAAATTCGCCGATGACACAAAGATAGGTAGGATAATTGATTCAAACGTAGATGTTATGGAACTTCAGGAGGATTTAAACAAACTCTATTCTTGGACAGAAAAGTGGCAGATGCAGTTCAATGTAGATAAATGCAAGGTTTTCAAGCTTGGGAGTGCCCATAACCCTAGTACTTATAAGTTAAATGATGTAGAACTTAGCCTTACAGTTTGCGAAAAGGATTTGGGGGTTATGGTGAGCAGCAACCTTAAACCAAGACAGCAATGCCTAAGTGAAACGAAAAATAAGGAAAATTTGATTACTGGGATTTATATCAAGAATTGGAAAAGCAACAAAAAGCCCAGAGGTCTTACTGCAGCTTTTATACATCTTTAGTAAGGCCTCCCCTAGTTTAAAGTAGCCCCAGTTTGGTTTTTCCCCAAAATTAAAAGAATGGACTAAATTGTTAAAAAAACTTTTCCGGGTGGGTTGCCCAAAAATTAATACATAGCATTAGAAACCTTCTTTTGAAAAAAGTTTTGAAGACTCTTAAGTTACATTCATTTGTTAACGAAGAATGGGGGGGGGAGACCTGATCGAAGTGATAAGGGGAAGGATATTTTATTAAAAAAGGGGATAAAAAATAAGGTTTTGAGGATGTTTTCCCCAAAGGGAAAGGGGAACCCCATAATGGTTTTAAATTAGATAATTTTTAGATTTAGAAAAGACATGGAAAGTTTTGGGTTTGGAAATGGGGGGTTGTGAGGGGGAACACCCAAACCAATTTGGGGTTTTATTGAGGTTGGGCCGGGGGATAGTTTCAAAATTTGGGTTTTGGATAATACATGAGTGGGAGGGGTTGGATTTTGGGATTTTTCCATGGAACTTATTTTTTTAGAAATTAAAAATTGGGGTTGGGAAAAATTTTTTTTTTAGGGGTTTAAAATTTGAAAAGGGACCGCCTATTTATGGGCCAACGGGGCTTCCTGCGTTTTTCCTTTCCTTTCTTATGTTCTTATGTTCTTTCTGCACTACTTTGGGGGGGGGTTGAGGTCCTTTTGGGGCGAAAAAGGGGTGTTTTCCCGGGCCCTTTCATTTTTTCCCGGGAACTATTCCTCCTCGCCCAACCTTTTTTTTTTTACTTTTTTTTATATTTTTTTTTTTTTCTTGACTAAAAATTTGAAAGAATTTAACCTAACCGAAAGCCCCTTGTCCATGAATCTGCTACCCCCCAAAACCCTTTACTGGTCCCACCCCCCCTTTTCTGACCTCCCTTGTTTTTTTTATCTTTTTGGGGAAAACCCCCCGTGCCCCTATACCTCTTGCTTGGTCCCGTTTCATCCCCAAAGCTTCAGGTACCCCGGGTCTCAAAGATTTTAAATTTTGGGTCTGACCTCCCCCATTCTTTGACTATGCTTCCGGCCTCTCCCCCTAAGGGTGCTGCGGGCCCCGGAATTTCGCCCCCTCTTCCCACATCGGACCAACTCGGTCCCCCTTCTAAACACTGTTGGAAAAAAGAAATATTTTAAAAAATTTTTCAGAATGTGGCCTGTTCCCAAATTTTTTTCTTATGCAACAAAAATTTTTGGTTTCCGATCATAGGTAATTTAGGCTGGGGGTTTTTAAATTTTAAAAGGAAAAACTCCATAGAAAAAAATTTTAAAAATTTTTTTAAAGTATTTAAATAAAAATTTATTTATTTCTCTTTGTAGTTAATTTAACTTAATATTTGGGTACAAAAAATTTTAACCAATACATTTAGTTTAAAAATCAGGGAAATGTCCATTAAAAAGGGAAGTTTAAAATTTATTTTCCTGTACAAAGCCCTTCAAAAAAATTTTCCCTCTTTGTTTTAAAACAAGACTTTTAAACTCAAAATACAAAAGGTACAAGATTTAACAAACCTTTGAACCCTGGCCAAAAAGAAATCTATGGTTATAAAAACTGACCAAAAATTTTAAAAATATCAAAAAAAAGTTTTTCAAACAAGGGGAAAAAAAGTGAGTCACTCTTGAGCCCAAAATTTCCCCAAAACCTTTCAACTGTACACCGTAAGAAAAATTTCGATCATTTGTCGGGGGCTAGAGAAGGGAGCAGCTCACTTCCCTTTTCTGTTATGTGCCCTTCGGGTTTGGGATCAGCTGGGGGCCAGGGTCACCACCCGGGACAAAAAAATTGGGAAAAATTTCCCCGGAAAGGGTTTCCGAGACTAAAACCCCTAAATACCAAAAAAACCTACCTAACCATAAAAAAAAATTAATAGTGAAAATTTACGTTTTTTTGTGATAAAAACAAAATTTTGTTTTAACCAGGGTTTTTTTTTCAAAATTAACAATAATAATTTAATCTGAAAGTCTTATTGTAGCTAAAAAACGGGGATTTTTTGCGCAAAAAATTTTAATTGATGCCCAAATTCTCTTACAATGGGTTAAAAAAACAAAGGGGGCCCAAATTTCAAGAAAAAAACCCCCCCCCCCCCCCCCTTTACGAAATAGGTCATATTTGGGGGATTTGCAAAGCGCCCTTGGAAAAATTTTCCTTTACAATAAGAAAACCTTTTGGTAAAAAAAGGAAAAAAAAGTACGCGGAAAATGGAAAAGGGAATGAAACTCGAACAGCATGTTTAATTTGCCAGAGGATGAGCTTTTGGAACAATGGCCAAAGAACAAATCTGGAGGGGGCTTCCATAAAAATTCAAAAAATTAGGATTTTTGGGAACATGACTGAAGGGGTCTTTCCCTTTAAATGTCCGGGCCCGTAAATATCCCATCATGGGAATACCGGTTTGACGTATCTATACACAAAAAATTTAGCGGCTTCAAATCAAGTGGGAGGGGGTGGAAGGCCTACACGAGAGAAAATTGGGTCTCGGGGGTTCGGTGTCCCCCCCTGTAAAAAAAATCGGGGGCCCTCGGGGTGCTTGTGGGAACCCATCTTTTTGCCCCATTTTCCCATCCCCTCCGGTAAGAAATTTCCCTAAATCCTCGGCGGATTGGAGGTCTTTTTTTTTCCCAATTGTTTAGCTCAAACAGTGAGGATGTGTCCATTTGAAAGTAAATTTCCCCCTTGGTTTTGAAGGGGGTGGGGCCCGAGAAAATTACCCAGGAAAACAAAAATTAGTGATAAAAAACCAGATGACCCAAAACCCTTCCCCTGGTGCGGGGCCGGCTCGTTCTTGTTCACCTGTACCAGGACGAAAGGGAAAATCTATTTCCCCTTTTCAAGACCAGATGTAAACGGGTGCAAGTGATAGTGATAGGGATTTAAAGGGTTTTATAAAAAGGGCAGTTCATTGTGCCAGTGGGGGTGAATATTCCCCAGGAAGCGGAAGTATACAGGGACATCGCTTTGCGGGTCTGGTATTTTCCCTTATGCTTTAAGAGGAAGGAGTACATCTCGGAGCACATCCCCCGGCCCTAAAACCCCGTCCTGATAGTGGAAAAATGACGAAATTGTTAAAGATGGGTATTAAAAAGATTGAGTGAGGCAGCAGGGGTGGTGGTGATAGTGATGGGGAAAGAGTCATGTGGAAAACCCAGCCGGGCCACGCTACGCCCACGCTGCTGACTCCGCACAACTACAATCACCTCGGGGCCGGGCCCCCCCCTCTCCAACCCCAACCCAACCTGCAAACCACAACCACAAACCCCAAACCAAACCACAAAACCCGCAAAAACCACAAAGACATTACAATATCCAGAAGCACCGCCCGACCGCATCTGGGGGTTTGGGAGCAAAATACCCGGGTTTTTTCCCAATTCCCCCGACTTTGATGGAGGGGCAAAAGGGGGAAACGGCCCTCATGTAACTGGGGGGAAAAAACCCAAATGAACGGAAAAGCTTTCATTGTTCCTTCGTGAACCCCCCTTTTTGGACATTATTGGGCAGGGAAAAACAATCATAAATATAGTACACCATGGCAAACATATGCCCTTTCCCCCCAATCAAAAACCTTTCACCATGGAAGGACCCCAAATGTGGGAGAGAAGTTTTTCTGTTTTTGCCCCAATAATGCTTATCCAAAATTGTATTAAACTTTGTGTCAGCAACCCTACTGGGCGGGCAGACCGCCCCCGATTTCAAAAACCCCCCCTTTCCCGGGTTTTTTTCCCGGGGAGAGTTTCCCGGGGGGCACCCCCCCCTCGGCCCCGGTCTGTGACCAAAGGGCCCCCTGGTGGATCAGAGCCCCGACAAAACCCGGTGTTTCTGCTTTGGCTGCCGCAAACCAAAAGTATACCACAGCCCGGCTGATCAGGAACTGACTTTAGGGGCTTTGGCCCGTTTCCAGCTTGAAAAACTGCAAAGGGGCTGTGGAAAACCCCCCCCTTTTGGGGTGTGGAGGGGGAGTTGAAAAGTCTGGGCCCCGCCCCTTATTTATGGTCTTTAAAATGACATTATTTCCCTGGATAGATTTTGTGTTTTGGGTTTCTATGTTACACTTTTCAGACAAAAACCAGGCCGACAAAGCGAAAAGGTTATTTAAGTTTAGACGTGTTGGGTTTTTGTACCTAAAAAAAGTGTTTTATGTATTTTTAACCTTTAGGAAGCTTGTTATTGACCCAGTCTTTGAATTTTTTTCAGAGGAAAAGTCAAATTTAAACAGTTTTTATACCCACAAGAGGAAAGCTTTGGGAAGTAAGTAAGTTTTAAATTTAGGTAAACCAAATACAGGGGTTTCATAGAAAATTTTCAATTCATAGCAGCCCTGTGTAGAGAACCTAGGTTTAAACCCCAAAAAAACAGAAGGTGACTTATTTCCAAGGGGGGCCCTTTTAAATTTAAGGGATAAAGTTATTTGTTTTTGTGTGATTGAAAACTGGTTCCCGGTTTTTGGGTATAAATTTTGTACACTGGCGGGTTAAAAAAATGGAAAATACCAGGAAGTTTTTGGGTTTTCTCTGGTGATGTGGTTAGAAAAAAGATTTGGGGGCCATATCTTGGTTTAAAGGGGGAAATTTTAAAAACTGCAACTGGTACACAAAGCCCAAAATCAGTGATTTCTTGCGTAAGAACATGACAATGTGTGTGGCAAAAGTTTCTTAAAAAAATCGTAAACCCTATGCCTAGGGGCGAAACTGGGAAATCGTAGAGGGGAAGTGCAGGTGTTTGCTGCCATGACATCATGGGGAATTTTGGTGGCCTGACAAACGTGGGTGTCACCTCTTTTACGTCAGTTCACCGGGCACGAAATGGTAGGAAAAGGCAAAAAGAAGAGAAAAAGACCCAAAGAACCCCTTGTAAAACCTGAGCTTTTGATGGATTAAAAACCCCATTTTGCGCTTAGGGGGCAAAGTTTACATGCAAAATTTGGGTTTTTCGACTTTTTCGCAGAGTTTTTAAAAAATTTCATAAAACTGTTTTTTTTAAACCCTTTTTTGACATTTCCAGGGAATGCTTATAAAATGTATAAATTTTTAAAACCCAAAAACAAACCCAAATTGAAGATTGAGAACTTATGCAGCATTTTGGGAAACCCTTTTTTCAGGAAACGTTTTGCCACACAGTGGCTTTACAGTCCAAAACAAAGAGGGTTTCGTAAAGGGGGAGGAGGATTATGAGGTTAAACGTCTACAGCCTGGAGTCGAAAGTGTTCGGGCCTCAATCTTGAGAAGTACACAAAAGGGCCCTGGGCGTGGCTTATATTTCTGTAGTGAGGGGAGGGGAAGCAAAGGGGGAGGCGGGGTCCGTTGGGATCACCACTAGTCCCAAGTAGGTCTTCGTCCCAAGGTTTTAAAAAGTGTTGAAGAATTTTTTTGTAAAAAAAGAAACCCCCTGAAGCTTTTCGTGCCTTTACAGTTTTGGGTGAATGGTTTTAAAAAACCCACAACTTTTAAGATTGAGGGCCCTTTTTGCAAAAATTTGGAAAACTTTTTTCAGGAAAAAGTTTCGCCACCCCCAAATGGCTTCAAACAGTCCAAAACAAAGAGGAAAGGGGATAAAATACCGGGCAGATTGTTTTGGGGGAAGACACTATGCAACAGTTAGGTAAAATTTTAAATTTTTTAAAAGTTTTTGCCTACACAAAAAAAGGGAAGGGGTAAGGAGAGGAAAGGGGTATGGGGTAATCAGTCCCTCAGCCGGAGTCCCATGTGTTCATCCCTCAATCTTGTAGAATGTACAGCTAGGGCCGTAGACGGTTGGGTTATATACTGTAGTGAGGAGGGGAAGCAGGCGGCGGGGGGTCATAGTGGTACCATCCCCCTAGTCGAAGTAGGGCTTCGCCAAAGGTTGAAAAAAAGGGTTTAAGAATTCTTTTTAACAAGTCCCAAAAGAGGGTTTTTCCTGGAAATTTAAATTTGGTTTTGAAAAAAAAGTTTAAAAGGGGGTCAACCCAAGAGGCCCCCTTTTTTGAACCCGGGCCTTTTTGGTTTTGGGGGAGCCCTTTACAAACCGGGGGTTTTCTACTGCAGAAAAACAAAAGTTTTTTTTTTAAGCCCTGATAAAACTTGGGCTTTAAAATTGTTTTCCTGCCGCTTTAAGAAAATGGAAAAATTTTTCCCCAGTTGGGTAAAAAACCCTTTTTGGTGAAAGGGAGCCCTTGAACAGTTACGGGGCCCCGAACTTATGTTTGGTATCTAAAGTTTGGGGGGAATGCTTTTCATTGGGGGGAGGTGCTCCGGGCTGGGAAGCTTTTGTTTCCGGGGGGGCGTTTGGGGGAACTGGGAATTTTTTTCCTTTGTCCCGGGAAATTTTCCAAAGGGGATAAATATTAATTGCCCTGGGGGGCCAAAAGGGGAAACAAAGGTTTTGAAAATAAAACCCCAAAATTTGGGAAAAAAGAAAATCCGCCGGAATAAAACCAAAAAACTTTCCCTAGGGGAAAAAAACCGCCCCTTTAAAAGGGCCTTTTTTGGTTTCAGGAAATAAAAGCCAAAAAGGGGAAAAATGACCAAGGGGGTGTCACAGGGCCGGGCCCCCTGTTTTAATTTCATTTATCTCCCGGCATTTTTCTAAAAAGATGGGAATTTAACAATGACCCCCTTAAAATGTGAATCCTGGGAAAAAACAAAACCCCCTTTCCCTTTTGTTTTTTTCCCTTTTTAAATTTTTTTTTTATCGAAAGAGGTTAACTTTTTCCCAGGTTTTCCCCTAAATTTGGGGGAAAAAAATTTTTTCCCTCCGGCCATAAAATGGGGGCCCAGCCCCCTGAAAGATTTTTTGCCGTTGGAAAAAAATTTCAGTTTTTGGGAAAAGACACCTGTCATTCCGGGGTTCCCCCGGGGGGCCCCCATCTCAAAAAACCAAAAGGTGCCGTGGCCGGAAAAAACCCCCCAGTCCCAAAAAAATGATTCATTCTTTTTGAAAATGGGGTTTGGAAAAACCTCCTTTTTAAATTAATCTTTACAAACAAAATTTTTCATTTTCCAAAAATTTAAAAGTATTTTTTGGGAAAAGGAATTTTTTTCCTCTTTTTTAAAAGAACCCCCCTAAAGGATATTAAAAAAGAATTTTTTGGATCCCAAAAAGGAAAATCCGTGTGACAAAACACAAAAGGGGGGGGGGTTTTTAAAAGAGGCAAAATTTTTAAAACTGCTTTCCCCCCCAAAAAATGGAAGGTTTTACAATTAAAAGGGGGGAAAAAAAAATGTCTTGGGTAATTACGCCCTTGGGTTGGGCCTTGAAATTCCAGAAAACTGTAAACTGGAGATGTGTCCGGGTCAAAAATGGGGGGTGATAGTGCTGTCCTGGGAGAAGTAATGGTGAACTAGGTGCTGTCCTGGGAGACAGAAAGGGTGAAGGGGAGATATGCCCCGGGAGAAGTAATGGTGAAGCGGAAATTTTTTGTCCAGGTAGTGGGGAAATTTGTAGCGGGAAGGGTACAATAAATGACCTCATAGGGGAAGGGCCATAGTAGGGAAAACAAGGTAGCAAAATAGAAAACCAATATTGCAAACTAGAAATACCGCAGGAAATGCAAACAAGAGGACTCCAATAGCAATAGTGAGGATAATTACCAAAAACAACTGGTGGGAGCTCCATTGTTGGTGCTAGGGAGGATAGAAGTAAGACAGGGAAACATGCCCCAAACAGGAATACAGTCACAGAAACCCAAGGCAAGCGGAAACCAAGCCTGTGCACATACTATGCACTTGGTATCGCTGGCATGGGAAATCTGGAAAAACAGAGGGGACATGCAACTATGACCACCCTAGAAAATGCCATGCCCATATGACAACAGGAAAATGCAAACTCCCTTCCTGTAAGCTTTTTCACCTGAAATGTGTACCTCTTCAGTACAGAAAGACTGTGCTATAACTTAAATTGCCAGGCATACCATCTAAAGGGGACAAAAAGATACAAAACATCCAGGCCATGGGAAAACCTGGGTAGCCACAGCCACTCAAGAGGGAGAGGTTTTTTAGTGCCAGGAAGGAAAAAAAACTGGCAGAAATGGCAGAAATCGTACACCAAATCCAGTCATTCCTGGAGTGAACCACAGTCGATGGCCTCCACTCCAAACCAACAGATACAGATACGAATGCCGGAAAAAAATCCCCCCCAGTACCAACAATACCACCAGTCCGATAACATTCTTCTTTGCAAATATACAGGGTCTAAAGCCAGCAACAAACAACAAAATACCTTTCATCCGTGGACCTGCTTGCAGAGGCAAAGGCAATGTTCACGGCTTTCACTGAGACCCACATAAAGGATCACTTGGACAACGAAATATGGATCCCAGGTTACAACCTATACAGATGTGACAGAGTGAACAGGCAAAAGGGGGGGGGGTTGGCCTGTACATTGCAGAGTCACTTGTTTGCACAGAACTGCTTAATGCCTCAAATGATGTAGTGGAAGTTTTAGCAGTAAAGGTCGAGAACCAAAACCTAGTCATTGTGGTAGTCTACAAGCCTCCGGATGCAACATCCCAGCAATTCCAGGAACAGCTGTTAAAAATTGACCACTGTCTGGAAAATCTTCCAGCTCCTGCACCCAACATCTTGCTCCTGGGGGACTTCAACTTAAGGCACCTAAAATGGAGGAATATAGCAAATAATATTGTTGCAGTAATAGCACCAGGAGGTAGCTCTGATGAAAACTCACACTCACACGAGCTTTTAAATCTCTGCACAAATTCAATTAAACCAGCAAATAATAGAGCCTACTAGACTGGAGAAAATACACTAGACCTCATCTTCACTAACAATGATGATCTGATAAGAAATGTCACCATATCAAAAACAATATACTCAGATCACAACATAATTGAGGTTCAGACATGTATGCGTGGAGCCCCAGACCGACAAAATGAGACTAGTCACGAGGGAGCATTCACCAAATTCAACTTCAATAACAAAAACATAAAGTGGGACCAAGTAAACCAAGTCCTAACCGATATAAGCTGGGAAGATATACTAAGCAACACAGACCCAAACTTATGCCTAGAACAGATTAACTCGTGGCACTCGATGTATGCACAAGGCTTATTCCTCTAAGAAAAAGGAGGAGTAGATGTAAAATAGAAAGAGACAGGCGCTCCCTTTACAGGCGACGGAAAAGAATAACAGAGCGGCTAAAAGAGGTCAATATATCTGAAATGCTCAGGGAGACACTGGTCAGATAAATAGCAAGCATCGAACTTAAGCTAAAAGAATCCTTTAGGAGTCAGGAATCGCGGGAAGAACTAAAAGCCATAAATGAAATCGAAAGAAACCCAAAGTATTTCTTCTCCTATGCCAAATCAAAATCGAGAACAACGTCCAGTATTGGGCCCCTACTTAAACAAGATGGGTCCTACACAGATGACAGCAAGGAAATGAGTGAGCTACTCAAGTCCCAATATGACTCAGTTTTTAGCAAGCCGCAACCAGACTGAGAGTCGAAGATCAAAATGAATTTTTTTATGAGAGAGCCACAAATTTGATTAACACAACCCTATCCGATGTTATCCTGACGCCAAATGACTTCGAACAGGCGATAAATGACATGCCCATGCACTCGCCCCAGGGCCAGACTCATGGAACTCTGTGTTCATCAAGAACTGCAAGAAGCCCTATCACGAGGCTTTTCCATCCTATGGAGAGGGGGCATGGACACGGGGGGTCGTCCCTCAGTTACTAAAAAACAACAGACATAGCCCCACTCCACAAAGGGGGCAGTAAAGCAACAGCAAAGAACTACAGACCAATAGCACTAACATCCCATATCATAAAAATCTTTGAAAGGGTCCCAAAAAGCAAGATCACCACCCATCTAGAAACCCATCAGTTACACAAAACCCCGGGCAACATGGGTTTAGAACAGGCGCTCCTGTCTGTCACAACTACTGGATCACTACGACAAGGTCCTAAAAAGCACTAGAAGACAAAAAGAATGCAGATGTAATATATACAGACTTTGCAAAAGCCTTCGACAAGTGTGACCATGGGGTAATAGCGCACAAAATGCCGGGTAAAGGGAAAAACAGGAAAAGTCGGTCGATGGATCTATAATTTCCTCACTAACAGAACACAGAGAGTAGTCGTCAACAGAGTAAAGTCCGAGGCAGCTACGGTGAAAAGCTCTGTTCCACAAGGCACAGTACTAGCTCCTATCTTGTTCCTCATCCTCATATCCGACATAGACAAGGATGTTTAGCCACAGCACCGTGTCTTCCTTTGCAGATGACACCCGAATCTGCATGACAGTGTCTTCCATTGCAGACACTGCAAGGCTCCAGGCGGACATCAACCAAATCTTTCAGTGGGCTGCAGAAAACAATATGAAGTTCAACGATGAGAAATTTCAATTACTCAGATATTTGGGAAACACGAGGAAATTAAATCTTCATCAGAGTACAAAACAAATTCTGGCCACAAAATAGGGGCGAAACACCAACGTCAAGGGCCTGGGAGTGGATTATGTCGGAGGATCTCACCTTCAAGGACCATAAACATGTATCAATCGCATCTGCTAAAAAATGACAGGATGGATAATGAGAACCTTCAAAATAGGGGGGCCAAGCCCATTGGCACCTTCAGGTCACTTTTTCTATCTAGG
>NW_026507003.1:0-28354 GCF_026875155.1 Cherax quadricarinatus | reverse complement strand
TTTTTTTTTTAATGTCCCTCTTAATGTCAATATACTGATTATTGTTAGGAAAGACACATATGCAACAGTTAGGTATCTTTATTTCAAAAACGTTTCGCCTACACAGTAGGTTCTTCAGTCGATTTACAGAAAAGTTGATAGAAGCAAAAGAGACTTGAAGACGTTTGTAATCAGTCCATCACCCTTAAAGTTCTGAGGTGGTCAGTCCCTCAGTTGGAGAAGAGCATTTTTCCCAAAACTTCAAAACAATGTAGAGTTGAAGTGACAAGATGGAGCCTTATATAGCGCCAGGAGGTGAGACGTAAGTCACTAGCAAACGCAGATGTTGGGAGATCAGGTCCCGCTCAAATCCAGCCGTTCTCACTAGTAGAGGTAGTCGAAGTTGATTTCAGGTCTGTACCAAGATACCCTTGTGTTGCAGTGTCTGACAGATTGAACATTAAAATGGTATAAAACACCGACAGATTGTTAGGTAAGACACATATGCAACAGTTAGGTATCTTTATTTCGAAACGTTTCGCCTACACAGTAGGCTTCTTCAGTCGAGTACAGAAAAGTTGATAGAAGTAGAAGATACTTGAAGACGATATAATCAGTCCATCACCCTTAAAGTTTTGAGGTGGTCAGTCCCTCAGTCTGGAGAAGAGCATTGTTCCGTTGTCTGAAACAATATGAAGTTGAAGTGACAGAATGGGGCCTTATATAGTGCCAGGAGGTGAGACGTAGGTTGCTTTGGGAGGGCAGGTCCCTCTCAAACCCAGCCGTTCTCACTAGTAGAGGTTGTCGAAGTTGATGGTCTGTACCAAGATACCCTTGTGTTGCAGTGTCTGACAGAATGAACATTAAAATGGTATAAAATACCGACAGTAGGCTTCTTCAGTCGAGTACAGAAAAGTTGATAGAAGTAGAAGATACTTGAAGACAATGTAATCAGTCCATCACCCTTAAAGTTTTGAGGTGGTCAGTCCCTCAGTCTGTCAGACACTGCAACACAAGGGTATCTTGGTACAGACCATCAACGTCGACAACCTCTACTAGTGAGAACGGCTGGGTTTGAGAGGGACCTGCCCTCCCAAAGCAACCTACGTCTCACCTCCTGGCACTATATAAGGCCCCATTCTGTCACTTCAACTTCATATTGTTTCAGACAACGGAACAATGCTCTTCTCCAGACTGAGGGACTGACCACCTCAAAACTTTAAGGGTGATGGACTGATTACATCGTCTTCAAGTCTCTTCTGCTTCTATCAACTTTTCTGTACTCGACTGAAGAAGCCTACTGTGTAGGCGAAACGTTTCGAAATAAAGATACCTAACTGTTGCATATGTGTCTTACCTAACAATGAATCAGTATATTGACATTAAGAGGGACATTAAAAACGGATTATGAAATTAAAGTTGCTAGGGATTCGAAAACATAAGAATGGAGGAACACTACATTCTACATTCTTCTCTGTGCAAGAAAGGTATAAAATACCGACAATATGAAAGTTAAGACACATGTGCAACATCTGGATATCTTTATTGTAGTAGACGTTTCGCCATCCAGTGGCTTTATCAATACAGATTCTAGGACATAATAGGAAGACAGTAGAACTATATACAAAAGATGAGGTAATCAGTCCCTCGGCCTTGGAGTTAGTGTTCACAGCATCGTGGTGGAGGAGAGTCTGGAGCAAAGGTAAGATGATGGCGTTTTTATAGGCGTCAGTGAAATGGGACGGGAGCAGGGGGGCAGTCACTGGTAGGCGGGATTTTCCCAGGGAAGTAGGTCCCCCAAAGGATGGGTTGTTTTCAGCAGCCGTGAAAAGGTCTTGTAGATGTCCTTGAACCAAGATTCCCCTGATGTTGCCGTGTTGACAAAGTTGTGCAAGAAAGGGATAAAAATAACCCCAATATGAAAGTTAAGACCATGTGCAAAAATCTGGATATCTTTATTGTAGTGACGTTTTGCCATCCCGTGGCTTTATCAATAAGATTCTAGGACTAATAGGAAGACGTAGAAAATATATACAAAAGATGAGGTAATCGTCCCTCGGCCTTGGAGTTAGCGTTACACTTACCTTTGCTCCCCGACTCTCCCCCACACGATGTGTGAACACTAAAAACCCAAAGGGGAGGGGGTTTGATTACCCCATCTTTTGTAAAATTTTACTGTCTTCCTTTATGCTAGAATCTGTATTGATAAAACCACTGGATGGCGAAACGTTATACAATAAAAATATCCAGATGTTGCCATGTGCTTAACTTTATATTGTCGGATTTTTTTACCTTTTTTGCCAAAATTATCAGAACTGCAACATCATGGAATTTTTTGGTTTCAGAGGAATTACAAGACCTTCTTCACGGCTGCTTTCAACTAACCCCTCTCTTTGGGAAGGATACTTCCACTGGGGGGAAACCCGCCCCTTACAGGATGCCCTTGTCTGCTGCCCGTCCCATTCACTGACGCTAAAAAAGCGCCGTATTTACCTTTGTCCAGACTCTCCTCCACCCCGATGCTGTGAACACTAACTCCAAGGGCCGGGGGACTGATTACTATCTTTTTTATATAGTTCTACTGTCTTCCTATTATGTCTAGAATCTGATTGATAAAGCCACTGGATGGCGAAAAAGTCTACTACAATAAAGATTTGATGTTGCACATGTGTTTAACTTTTTTATTGTCGGTATTTTATACCTTTCTTGCACAACTTTCAGACACTGCAAAATTTAGGAATCTTGGGTTTAGAGGACCTACAAGCCTTCTTCAGGCGCTGCAACTAAAACCCTCTCTTTTGGGGAAAGGACCCTTCTTCCATGGGGAAAAACCCGCCTACGTGACTGCCCTTTGTCTGCTGCCCGTCCCATTCACTGACGCCTATAAAAAACGCCCGTCCCTCTTACCTTTGCTCCAGATCCCTCCACCACGATGTGGAACACTAACTCCAGCCGAGGGGGGTGATTACCATCTTTTGTATTAGTTCTACTGTCTTCCCATTATGCCCAGAATCTGTATTTATAAAGCCATGGATGGGGGGGGAAACGTCACTACAATAAAAATATCCCGTGTTGCCCTGGTCTTAAATTTCATATTGTCGGTATTTTATACCTTTCTTGCAAAACTTGTCAGACACTGCAAAATCTGGAATCTTGGTTCAGGGCATTACAAAACCCTTTTTCCGGGTGCTGCAACTAACCCATCTCTTTGGGAAGGACCCATTCATGGGGGGAACCCCCCTCCCAGTGACTGCCCTCCTGCTGCCCGTCCCATTCACTGACGCTATAAAAAGCGCCAGTCATCTTACCCTTTTCCCAGCTCTCCTCCACCCCGATGCTGTGAACACTAATCCAAGGGGGGGGGATGATTACCTCTCTTTTTTATTTTACTGTCTTCCTATTTTTGTCCTAGAATCTGTTTGTAAAGCCATGGTGGCGAAACGTCTACTACAATAAAGTTCCAGATGTTGCACATGTGTCTTAAAATTTTTTTTCGGTATTTTTTACCTTTTTTGAAATTGTAGGACACCAAAAACATGGAAACTTGGTTAAGGCTCTAAAAGATTTACACGCTGTGGGAATAAATTTTAAGGATATTCCACTAATTTTAATACTCCTGTTTGTATTCATGACCTATAAAAGGGTATTTCCCCTTTTGTGTTCCTCCACCACGAGGTAAACTAACTAAGGGGGGATGATTTCCTCATCTTTTTTTATAAGTTCTTGTTTTCCCCCAAGTCCTGAATCTGATTTTAAAGGGCCCGGGAGGCAAACTTCCCCACAATAAAGTTCCCGAGGCACTGTGTCTTAACTTTTTATTCTTTTGTGATATCCTTTAAAATTTTAATATAAGTGATAATGAAGATCACAAGAGCATGTTAATACCTCACTTGTTTTGCTCACCAAAACGAGTAATTTTGTAGTAACAGGAGAAGTGTGAAAAAAAATAAAAAAAAAAAAGGTTTAAATTTAAAAACAACATAAATATTTTAAAAATACGTATATTCACTATGGTTAAATGTATATACATGACAACACAATAATCAATGAAGGTGGGTGGAATAAATTGCTAAGTTTGTCTTGTTGGAACCTGACAAACAGGGACAAAGCTGAAGGTAAGACTATTCTTAAAGAGGATTAAGCCAAATTCGTGCATCACCTCGTCCAAGGTAGGAGGATTGTTGTCCCCAGGCCAAGCCATCCTCTCGGCCAATTTCTGAGGTATGGTATCTTGCTCAAAAAAGGACAAAGCATCTTCCCAAATCTCTTAACGTCGGTGTCAGGGGTGCGAGTCCTTCATACATTTGATGGTTAAAAATCTCGGTTGACATCCCGGAAAGATGATCTAGGGTCTTTTTAGTGAGGGACGACAGACCTAAATCAATGAGGAATACTTCGACACGATCGAAGGGGTTCTGAGGGAGGTTGACCATCACGTTAGATGCGTGAATATCACCATGTACAACCCCGATATTGTGTAGTTCGTGTAATCGCAAGGCCAAGGAGAAGCAGATGGAAATCATGTGCCAGTCAGAAAATAGAAATTGACGGAAGGCATCTTTTAGAGTCATCTGTCCCATACAGGTGATCAATAAGGCAGGGGGATCGTAACACATGGCAATGACACGGGAGTTCCTCCTGCTCCGTCTAGCATCCTCAAGAAAAATAACTCCTTATTGAACATTTTAAGAGAACACGACTCCTTCATCACCTTCAGGATGGCTTTCCGTCCTGAAGGTAAGGAAATCGCCCACACACACCATAGGAACCTTCGCCGATAATCGTCTGCTGGGACATAAGGAGCTCAAGGCGTTCTCGAGATAGGATACACAGACTCATTATCGTTGTAACGAGACCTTTCAGTTGGCACTGTAGCTGGAGTGTGGTGTGATACGCGTAAAAGACGCTACTTATATACAGTTGTAGCCAGTCAGGTCATGGCAGTGAGGTGTAGTAGTCAGCTTACTGGCTCGTACTAAACAGGTCCTTGCCCAAGGCTACCCAAGCAATAAGCCTGGATAAGTTTACATTTATAAAAATATTGGTTTGGAAATATTTATCAATTGGTGGAACAGTTTGAATAGTAGAGTTATAAGAACATAAGAAAGGAGGAACACTGCAGCAGGCCTGTTGGCCCATACTAGGTAGGTCCTTTACAATTCATCCCACTAACAAACATAAGAACATAAGAACATAAGAACATAAGAAAAGAGGAACACTGCAGCAAGCCTGTTGGCCCATACTAGGCAGGTCCTTTACAATTCATCCCACTAACAAACATTTGACCAACCCAATTTTCAATGCCACCCAAGAAACAAGCTCCGATGTGCAAGTCCCTCTCAAATCCAACCCCTCCCACTCATAAGAACATAAGAAAGGAGGAACACTGCAGCAGGCCTGTTGGCCCATACTAGGCAGGTCCTTTACAATTCATCCCACTAACAAACATTTGACCTACCCAATTTTCAATGCTACCCAAGAAATAAGCTCTGATGTGCAAGTCCCACTCAAATCCAACCCATCCCACTCATGTACTTATCCAACCTAAATTTGAAACTACCCAAAGTCCTAGCCTCAATTTTCAATGCCACCCAAGAAACAAGCTCTCTCTTGGAGAGATATCCTCAAGACCTTGTTAATATCCCCCTTATTAATACCTATTTTCCACTTATACACTTGGATCAGGTCTCCCCTCATTCTTCATAAGAACATCAGAACATAAGAAAGGAGGAACACTGCAGCAGGCCTGTTGGCCCATACTAGGCAGGTCCTTTACAATTCATCCCACTAACAAACATTTGACCAACCCAATTTTCAATGCCACCCAAGAAACAAGCTCTCTCTTGGAGAGATATCCTCAAGACCTTGTTAATATCCCCCTTATTAATACCTGTCTTCCACTTATACACTTCGATCAGGTCTCCCCTCATTCGTCATAAGAACATAAGAACATAAGAAAGGAAGAACACTGCAGCAGGCCTGTTGGCCCATACTAGGCAGGTCCTTTACAATTCATCCCACTAACAAACATTTCACCAACCCAATTTTCAATGCCACCCAAGAAACAAGCTCTGATGTGCAAGTCCCTCTCAAATCCAACCCCTTCCACTCATGTACTTATCCAACCTAAATTTGAAACTACCCAAAGTCCTAGCCTCAATAACCCAACTAGGTAGACTGTTCCACTCATCAACTACCCTATTTCCAAACCAATACTTTCCTATGTCCTTCCTAAATCTAAACTTATCTAATTTAAATCCATTACTGCGGGTTGTCTCTTGGAGAGATATCCTCAAGACCTTGTTAATATCCCCTTTATTAATACCTATTTTCCCCTTTTAACATTCTTACCCCCTTTTCTTTCCAAAAGGGAAAAGTCTTAAGATTTCTTCCTTTTTAAAAAATTTTTAATTTGGTTTAATTTTCACTCGCGGTTTTTCTAAGGAAAAAGCCCTTTTGAAGGGAAAGAAACTGCAAACTGTGGGCCTTTATTTTGGAGTTCCCCATTATCCCCTACCCTTTTTCAAATTTTAATAAACCCAAAGAATTATTTCCTTAACCCTTCATCTGTTTGTTTAAGGGTTTTCCCTTTACCAAAAACCCCAACCTTTTTGACTGTTCTAATTTACTTTTTAAAACAAAATTTTCTGGGGTTTATAAACTCCCATTAAACCTGCTTTTCAAAATTGAAGATCTCCAACTTTTTAAAATTTTTAAAACCTTCTTAACTTTTTGGAAAGGTCTTTTTCTGGGGAAGGGGGAGGGAAAACAAGGAATAAAATTTTCAAAAATTTAAAATGGGTTTAAAAAGCACTAGCAAGTTCAATTTATTCCGAAATTGCCAAATGGCTCTTTCGGTGGGTACAGGAAAATTTAAGGGGTAAGACTGAATTCGTCCTCACCAAAAATCAGAATTTTTGCACCCCCTCGCTAGGCATTCCTTCGGTAGGCTGTTTTAAATAACCCCGGGCCCGGGGACTAAAACCCTAAATTCTCTTTTTAATTTTGGGGAGTTAAATGCACTCCACTTCGCCTCTTTTTTTATTGACTAAAAAGGCCACTTTTGGCGAATTTTCAAAAAATTGTTTTAATTTTTGATTTTTGTTTCTCTGCCCGGGGAGTTCCTCTGCCGAGCTCCTCGAAAAAAACCCCCTTAGAAATTTAAAACAAAAATTTAAAACCCCGGATCTTTCCCCTAAGGAGGTTTCCCCCCCAAAAAAGGAATTCGGAAACCTGTTTGGAAAAAGGGTAAGGGCCCCGGGCAAGGATCACAGACCTTATTTTTGTAACGAGACCTTTCGTGGCATTGCTGGAGTGGGGTGTGATACGCGTAAAAGACGCGTCAGTCAGGTCATGACAGTGAGGTGTAGTAGTCAGCTTACTGGCTCGTACTAAACAGGTCCTTGCCCAAGGCTACCCAAGCAATAAGTTTACATTTATAAAAGTATTGTTTTGGAAATATTTATCAATTGGTGGAACAGTTTGAGTAGTAGAGTTATAAGAACATAAGAAAGGAGGAACACTGCAGCAGGCCTGTTGGCCCATACTAGGCAGGTCCTTTACAATTCATCAGTCAGTCCCTCAGTCTGGAGAAGAGCATTGTTCCATAGAATGAAACAATATGGAGATGAAGTATGTATGTATAATGTTCGCCAAAACCGTAGTCCTGGCACGGGCCTCAATCTTGCGATGTCCCGTCTCTGGCTCCCGATGGAGAAAGGTTTCTACAATGATGCGACATATGCTGTTCAAGCACTCTTTTGGTCAGTTCAACTGGTGCATCTCATAAGCGACAACACTGTATGTACTCCTAACTATGGACACTAACGAGGAGGAGGATATGTCGTTATCACAGGTAACAGCTTGTCTGCTACGTTGACTCCATGGTACACTAGTGTGGCCGCAGTCATCTCTGGTTCCTCTTCGGGAGGGAATATCACTCCCAGTTGCCTGCGGAGTGTCTCAGTAAATTCGCACTCCAGAAGATAGTGTGTTAGGGGGTGCAATGTGCTGAAGACCATCTCTTGGGTGGGGGAAACCCCAAAAAGATGGCGGTACACTGCGCTCTGGACCAGCTTCTTCATTGGAGAGGGTTCTCCTGAGGCGCCCGTTGAGATGGGGTATACCCAAGACCCCTTCCCCCAATTTCTGGTTTTTGGCAGCACCAGTTTGGTCGTGTAGGTGATTTGGGGCGTAATCCCAACATGTGGTGTTGCTGCCCGGGGGGGATAAACTGCCGCCTCATTTCCCCCGGGTGTAGCATGGTGGGGGTCCAGTTTAATGTCGATCTGTTACCCGAACTTCTAAGGCTGTCATTATGCAGGTTTGATGTGTGAGGGTGAAACATTGTCCTTGGTTTTAGGAGGGAGAGGGGCTTTTTTGTAGAGTAGAATCAACATGTTGGGCGGTCGGAGTCGAGTGTAGGGGATGTGACAAATGCCTGCTGAATCGCCCCCAGCTCGCTTTAAGGATCGTGCAGTGGTCGGGGGTCGCCGCCTTGTGTGCGACCATAGTGGTACAGTCCAGCTGCTGCTCTCTTCCCTGTCAGGGTCCGATCAGAACCATCTGTGAAGATACACTGCCACATGTGCCTCCCTCTGTCAGTGCCATGCTGTCTTCAGCATGAATTGCTGAGGAGTGTCTTGACTGCAGAGACGCTTAGAGATGGGTTAGCTGGCATGATGAAAACATCGGCTTGATCCTAGGGCGCCAGGTAGGTGGTGGATGGTATCCACACAACAGGAAGGTCACCACTCATTCTTCCGTTGCCAAGATCACCACAAAACGAACGAATTTCCATGAGTAGTCCGTGAAGAGTGAGGGATCTTGTGCAATGGTTGTCTAATATCCGTCTCCTGTAGTGGGGTAACCATGCTGCCTTAGTACAGATAGCGTGGCCACATTTGCAGAGCTTTTCTGTATCTACTCTGTCAGCCAAGGAAGGAGCCGGGCCTCAGATCTGAGACATACTGTGTTGGTCCAGATGGGGTCCTCCCATGCATAGTTTCTTATGCGCCTGGATTTGTACGACCTCCACTACTTTGCCTGCGCTGCGGGAAGAGATGAGCGGTAACGAACGAACGCCGGTGCAAGCAACTGTAGTCCATGTGCGGCGTATAGCTTGTATATAGTACAAGCGCAGTACATCTTGCTTGCCCCTGGCACGGTGCCTCGTCATGTGGCGTTGAGTCTGAGAAGAGGCACGTGGACCTGAATTCTCGGCCTGTTTCTGAAAGGTCAGCTTTTTATCAATGTAGATTCCCAAGTACAGGTAGGGAGCCTGTCCCACTCTCAAGTTCTATATCCTGAATAAGTAATCCTATTCACAGGATCTGGTCCCTGAAGGCATCAGTTGCAGAAGATATTTCCTCGCCGAGATCTTGAGGCCTAGCTCCATGCAAAGACTAGCGTAAGTTAGGTCCAAAGCTCTCTGAGCCTTGTCGTTCTAAATTTGTGCCTTGTTCCATTCACCTACGAGTGCAAGATCACAACAAAGCGAGGAGCTGTTGTACCACTATGAAAGGGAGGCTCCACAAGTTCCTGGCAAAAGGATATAAACAGAGGTAGGACTGAGCACAAGAGTGACCTCCTTGTGGCTAAACCGTTTTTCCAGAATAAAAGGAAGATAGTGACCCTGCGAAAGCTGACACAAGGTGCCCTTAAGTCTGCCCCTAAGTGGGACCTATCCAGGCCAGTAGGCGTCCTTTGAAGCCCTTCCGAGCTATTATTGCCAAATTGCTGTGGGGCTGGCGTATCTTCAAGATGCCGTTTTCCAAGGTCGAGGTGAACGACAATACTAGGGTTTTTGTTACTGTCAGCCAATATCAGGCTTAGTAGAGTAGATTATGCACTCATTATTCTGGTGACAGAAATAACAATAAAATTGGCAGAACCACCGGCAATCAACTCTTTTTAGGAAGCTATACCGGCGTAACCCTACGGCATAGAACAGGAATACTTAGACCATTGTTCAGCATTGGCCCGCAGAGTCTCGCTCAAAGTAAAAACTGAGAAATGGCGTGGAGTAGTGCTCAACATTCGGGCACACAATCACAAACCACCTTATCAGAGATAAGGGGCAAGCTCAACAATCAACTCTGGCAAAGAGCCAGCAGAGGCCAACCAGCACAACCCGAACCCATCCCAGGAAGCTGAGAAAACTATGAGCTTTTCACTTCCAAGGGGGAAAAGCATCCACTCAGCTCCCACAGGACGACCGAGATATAACAAGACGATCATCGCCACAGCGCCATCTAACGATACAAGCAGCATGTGAGTCGGAAGAATGTTACTGATGTAGACCTCACGGACTTGAAACTCCCGACGGCCATTTAAGAACACAGTGACACTTGCCCCGGGCATCGTGAAGGTGTTTAACATACTCCATGATTGCACGGGCTGGGCAGAGTGGTATGGGAGGCCTAACTAGACGACATTTACACGACGTGGAGGGCCAGGACACTCCCATCAGCTTGGAAGAAAGCTAACCATCGTAACCAATTCCAAAGCCCAAGGACCCAGGCAGTATGGAGACCCATATCCGCTGACCAGCTGCTTATCCTAGACTGCCTGAAGGATGGTTGTTAAAACGCCTCCTATGGAACTAGGACCCTCTCATCATCACATATTGGCTTCACCAAAGGATGGGTACAGCAGAGTTGCATAAGACACATCAACTAAGCCAGAAATGCTGACAGTAACAAAAAAACAAGTATTGTTGTCTTCTACCCTCGAACCTTGAAAAGGCATTTTAGCTAGCCAGCCCACAGCAAATTCTGGCAATACTACTCCAGCTCGTAAGGGAACAAAGGAACGGGCCTCCTGTCCTGGATATAGCCTACCCTTAGGGCAGCTTAAGGGCACCTAAAGTGTCCACTTTCAGGGACACTACTCTTCCCTTTAAATCCCTGGAAAACGGTGACGCCACAAGGAGTGTAGCTACAGTCCTACCGGTATTTTAACATCCTTTGCAGGAACCATGAGAGCCTACCCTTTCATAGTGGTACACAGCTCCTGGCAGCTATCTGCAGATAGATCTTGCACTCGTAGTGAATGGAAAGGCAATAAAGAACGACAGGCTCAAGAAGAGCTTTGGACCTAATTACGCAGACTTGCAATGAGCTATAGCCTCAATAACTCGGGCCGAGAAATATCTTGCAATGAAGTTTCCAAGGGAACCAAACCTGTGAATAGGAATACACAATCCGATAAAGAACATAGTGACAGGCTTCTACCTGTACATTGTGGTAAATCTACATGATAAAAACGACCTTTCAGAAACATGCCGAGAAAAGTCAGCGTCACGTTCTCTACACAGAACTCAACGCCATGACGAGGCACCGTGCATGGGGCAACATAAGGATGTACATTCGCATTGTACTAAATACAAGACAATACGCTCGCTCATTGACTCATTGGCACCGCGCGTTACGCTCATCTTCTTCCCGCAGATGTCAGGCAAAGAGTTAGGAGGGACTCGTACTTAAAATCAGAGGCGATAAGAACTTTATGCTTGTGCCCCCTATCTGGCGCAACACAGCTCAATTGACTCAGATCTGAGGACCGGCATCCCCTTCCCATTTGCTGACAGAGTAAAGATACATAAACGCGCCTGCAAAGAGGCCCACGATTCTGCACAGGCAGCAAGTACCCCACTAAGGGAAACGGATATTGACGAACCATGGGCACAAGAATCCCACACTCTTCACGGACAAACTTCCTGGATACGTTCGATTTGTGCTGCTGTGACGGAAGCTGCTGCTATACAACACCCTCAAGTTTAAGCGATAGCAGTTTCCCTATCCAGAATCTGGAACCGAACCCCCCCTCCTGGCTCCCAGATCCGCAGCCGAGAATGCAACTAAGCAGCTACACCAACTCATAAGCGTCTCTGCAGCAAGACACTCTCAGCAAACAAGCTTAGACAAGCATGGCACTGGCAGGTGAGGGCACAAGTATTCAGATATTATACACAATGTATGTTTTATTACTGTGGCGATCCCCCGAACAGTAAGATCAGTTCTAAGCAGCTGGACTGAACCTACAATGTACCCACAGCAAAGGCTGGGTCGACTCCCTGGACCACTGCACGATCCGTTCTAAAGCTGAGCTGAGAGGCTAGTCAGCAGCATTGTCACATGCCCTACGACATCGTGTGCAATTTTTGATGGCTGACGACCTTGTCATACATGTTGAATCTCGGTTACAATCAATGGCCCGTTCTCCCATCCTCACCTTTGCACAAGGAACAATGTTCACCTCATCACTATCGAGATGATGTTCCTGAGGCGATAATGACAGCCTTAGAAGTTCAGGGTAAAAGATCGACATAGCACTGATCCCAGCCATGCTAGCAACCGTGGAAATGAGGCGGCAGAAGATGCATCCTAGGCAACAACAATCCACATGATGGATTACGTCCGCTATCAGCCTACGACCGACCAAAACTGGTGGCTGGCAGATGCCATTAAAATTATGGGAGAGGTCATCTGTTGTATACCCCATCTCAACAGTGGAGTACCGAGAGGACACAGTGGAGAACCCTCGTCCAAATATAGATGCTGGTTCCCCGATCGCAGTGGTACCGTGCCATCGTTTGGGCTTCCCACAGCCAAGATGATGGATAGCAAGGCTGAGTGAGATGTGCCAGTTCCTGTCACGCATTTTCCAGCCCGCCCCTAACCACACAATCTTCGAGTGTGAAGTATTACTGAGACACTCCGCAGGCAAGCTAGGAGTGATATACCCACCCGTAAGAGGAACAGAGATGACAGCGGCCACACTAGTTTACCAAGAGTCAACGTAGAGACAGCTGTTTCCTAGTGTATACGTGACAATATCCTCCTCCTCGTTAGTGCCATAATTAGGATTACATACATTGTTGTCCACATATGAGATGCACCATTTGAACTGACCAAAAGAAGTTCTATATTAAAAGCATATGTCGCATCATTGTAGAAAACCTTTCTCCATCGGAGCCAGAGCCGGACATCGCAAGATTGATGCCTCGTGCCAGGACTCCGGTTTTTGGGCGAACAGTTATACATACTACTTCATCTGTCCATTGTATTGTTTCATTCTATGGGAAGTCAATTCTCTTCACCCAGACTGAGGAACTAGACTGATGAATTGTAAAGGACCTGGCCTAAAAGTGTCCAACAGTCCAGCTGCAGTTGGGGTTGTTCCTGTCCTGTTGTTATGTCTATTGATAGAGGGTAATCTGTAGTATATTGGGGGGGTTTTGTCACACAGAAAGTGGTGGTGTGAGTAGGGCTACTCAATACGTCTGTTTTTCTCCGATCCTAAATGCTAACATCTATACCAACACAATACTATTTATATAAATTGGTAAATTTCTGAATTGAGCTATGGTAGCTTGGTCAGATGGTGTGATCTGTTAATTACGAGCCAGAAATCTGACTACTTACCACCTCACTGTCATGACCTGACAGACGCGTTCTTATTACGCGTAACACACCACACTCCATCTACAGTTGCCCAACAGGAAAGTGTCTGTTCGAGTACAAAACGATAATGATGCTGGAATCCTTTCCGTAGAACGCCTTGACTCCTTAGTGTCCCGAGCAGACATTATCGGCCGAAGGTTCCAATGGTGTTTTGGTGCGTAATTTCCTTACCATCAGGACGAAAGCCATCTGAAGGTGATGAAGGAGTCGTGTTTCTCTTAAAATGTTCAATAATGATTATTCATTCTTGAGTGATGCTAGACGTAGCAGGAGGGACACCGGGTCGCCCCTTGTCATTGCCATGGTGTTAGCCATCCCCCTGAGCTTATTGATCACCTGTATGGGACAGATGAACTAAAGATGCCTTCGTCAATTTCTATTTTCTGACTTGGCACATGATTTCCATCTGCTTACTCCTTAGAGCCTTCGATTACATTTACGACGAACTACACAAAATGCGGGTTGTACATGGTGATATTCTACGCATCTAACGGGATGGTGCAAACCTCCCTCAGACCCCTTCGATCGAGTGTCGAAGTATTCCTCATTGATTTAGGTCTGTCGTCCTCACACTAAAAAGACCCTAGAACATCATTCCGGGTATGTCAACCTGCCACCGACGTTAAGAGATTATGGGAAAGATGCTTTTTGTTCCTTTTTTGATGCAAGAATACCATACGCTCATAAAATTGGCCGAGAAGGAAATGGTCTTGGCCTGGGGACAACAATCCTCCTACCGTTGGACGAGGTGATGCACTAATTTGGCTTAATCCTCTTTAAGAAATAGTCTTAACTTCAGCTTGTCCCTGTTTTCAGTGTTCCAACGAAGGACAAACTTAGCAATTGGTCTTATCCACCCACCTTCCATTGATTAATTATTGTGTTGTCATGTATATACATTTAACCATAGTGAATATACGTATTTGTTTAAAAAATATTTATGAGTGTTATTTATTTATTTACCCTTTTATTTTATTTTATTTTCAACACTTCAGTCATGTGTACTACAAAATTACTCGTTTTAGTGACAAAAATTACGTGAGTTATTGAACAATGTCTCCATTGTGATACTTCATTATCACATATCATTATGAAGTGATAATGGAGTATCACAGAGAAGAATTGTAGAATGTTGTGTTCACCCCATTCTTATTTTTCGAATCCCTAGCAACTTAAAATTTCATAATCCGTTTTTAATGTCCACTTAATGTCAATATACTGATTCCTTGTCAGGTAAGACACATAAGCCAACAAGTTTAGGTATCTTTATTTCGAAAACGTAACGCCTACACAGTAGGCTTCTTCAGTCGAGTACAGAAAAAGTTGATAGAATCAGAAGAGACTTGAAGACGTTGTAATCAGTCCATCACCCTTAAAAGTTCAGATGGTGGTCAGTCCCTCAGTCTGGAGAAGAGCAATGTTTCCAAACTTCGAAACAATTGAAGAGTTGAAAGTTGACAAGATTGTAGTCCTTATATAGCGCCTAGGGTGTAGGTGAGACGAAAATCACTAGCAACGCATCTGTTGGGGAGATCAGGTCCCGCCGCCTCAAATCCACCAGCCGTTCTCAACTAGTAGCGGGAGTCGTAATGTTTATTCAGTCTGACCTAAGATACCCTTGGTGTTGCAGTGTCTGGACAGAATGAACATTAAAATGGTATCAAACACCGACAGAGTTGTAGGTACGGACCCATATGCCACCAGTTAGTATCTGTTTAGGTTAAGGGCACATATGCAACAGTTTAGGTATCTGTAGGTAAGACAAACATATTCAACAGTTAGTGTTACTTTATTTCGAAACGTTTCGGCCTACAGCAGTAGCTTTCCTTCATCGAGTACAGAAAAGTTTACATAGAAGTAGAAGATACTTGAAGACGATATAAATCAGTCCATCACAACCCTTAAAGTTTGAGGTTGGTCAGTCCCTCAGTCTGAGAAGAGCTTGTTCCCCCCCCCCTTGTTCTGAAACAATTGAAAGTTGAAGTGACAGAATGGGTCCTTATATAGTGCCATTGGTTGAGACGTGAATGTTGCTATTGGGAGGCAGGTCCAGACTCAAACCCAGCCGTTTCTCACTATATATGTTGTCGAAGTTGATGTCTGTACCAAAGATACCCTTGTGGTTGCCGTGTCTGACAGAATGAACATGTAAAATGGTATAAAAATACCGACATTAGCTTCTTCTTGCAGGGCAGTTGAGTACAGAAAAGTTATAGAGGTAAAGATTACTTGAAAGACAAAGTAATCAGCCATCACCCCTTAAAGTGTTTGAGGTTGGTCGCGTCCCTCATTCTGTCCAGACACTGCAACACAAGGGTTATCTTGGTACAGACCACACCTTCGACACCTCTACTTAGTGAGAACGGCTGGGTTTGAGAGTGGACCTGCCCTCCCAAAGCAACATACGGGTCACACCACCTTGCACTTAAAATGCCCCATTTCGTCACTTCAACTCAATTGTTTCAGACAACGGAACAATGCTCTTCTCCGTCCAGACGAGGGACTGACCACCTCAAAACTTTAAAGGGTGATGGACTGATTACAGACGTCTCAAGTCTCTTCTGCTTCTATCAACTTTTCTGTACTCGACTGAAGAAGACCTACTGTGTAGGCGAAACGTTTCAAATAAAGAAAGAAACATAAACTGTTTCATATGTGTCTTACTAACAATGAATCAGTAGATGAACATAAAGAGGGACATTAAGAAACGGATTATGAAATTAAAAGTTGCTATGGATTCGAAAACATAAGAAGGATGAAACACTACATACTCTACATTCTTATCTCTGTGATCACCATTACACAACATAATGAAACTGTGGATAATGAATTATCACAAAAGAGTACATGTACAATACCTCAACGATTTTTGCTCACTAAAACGAGTAATTTTTGTAGTACACAGACTGGAATGTGGCAAATAATAAAAAAAAAGTCTATAAATAAAAACAACATAAATATTTTAAAAATACGTATATATCACTATGGTTAAAATGTATATACATGACAACACAATAATCAATGAAGGTG
Organism: Cherax quadricarinatus; assembly: GCF_026875155.1. Classification (NCBI taxonomy): domain Eukaryota; kingdom Metazoa; phylum Arthropoda; class Malacostraca; order Decapoda; family Parastacidae; genus Cherax; species Cherax quadricarinatus. The sequence goes on along the minus strand of NW_026507003.1, from coordinate 11,879 downwards.
GGTGAATAAATTGCTAAGTTATGTCTTGATGGAACCTGACAAACGGGAACAAAGCTGAAGGTTAAGACTATTCTTAAAGAGGATTAAGCCAAATTCGTGCATCACCTCGTCCAAGGTAGGAGGAATTTGTTGTCCCCCGGCCAAGCCATCCTCTCGCCAATATCTGAGCGTATGTTAATCATTCTCAAAAAAAGGACAAAGAATCTCCAAATCTCTTATAACGCGTGGTTGTCAGGGGTGCTAGTCCTCTCATAACATTTGATGGTAAAAAATCCTCGGTTGAACATCCCCGGAAAGATGAACTAGGGTCCCTTTTTTTTAGTGAGGTACGACAGACCTAAATCATGAGGAATACTTCGACACGATCGTAAGGGGTTCGAGGGAGGTTGACCATCACGTTAGATGCGAAAAATCACCTGTACAACCCCGATATTGTGTAGTTCGTGTAATCGCAAGGCCAAGGAGAAGCAGATGGAAATCATGTGCCAGTCAGAAAATAGAAATTGACGGAAGGCATCTTTTAGAGGTCATCTTTCCCATACGGTGACCTCACGGCAGGGGGATCGAACACAAGGCAAATGACACGGGAGTTCCTCCTGCTTCCGTCTAGCATCCTCAAGAAAAATAACTCCTTATTGAACATTTAAAGATAACACGACTCCTTCATCAACCTATCAGGAGGATCCGTCCATAAGGTAAGGAAATACGGCGCCCCACAACACATAGAACCATCGCCGATAACGTCAGCAGGGACATAAGGAGTGCATCAAGGCCGTTCTCGAGATAGGATACACAGACGCATTATCGTTGTAACGAGACCTTTCAGTTGGCACAGTAGCTGAGTGTGGGTGTGATACGCTAAAAGACGCTACTTATATACAGTAGGTAGACCAATCATGTCATGGCAGTGAGGTGTAGAAGTCAGCTTACTCTGCTCTGTACTAAACAGGTCCTTGCCCAAGGCTACCCAAGCAATAAGCCTGATAAGTTTACATTTATAAAAAATATTGGTTTGAAATAATTTATCAAATTGGTGGAACAGTTTGACAGTAAGAGTTATAAAGAACAAATAAAGGAGAACCTGCAGCAAGGCCAGTTGGCCCAACTAGGTAGGTCCTTTACCAATTCATCCACTAACAAACATAAGAACATAAGAACAAAGAAAAGAGGAACACTGTGCAGCCAAGCCTGTTGGCCCACAAGGGCAGGGTCCTTTACAAATCATCCCACTAACAATACATTTGAGACCAACCCAATTTTCAATGCCACCCAAGAAACAAGCTCCGATGTGCAAGTTCCCCTCTCAATCCAACCCTCCCACTCATAAGAACATAAGAAAGAGAAACACTGCAGCAGGCCTGTTGGCCCATACAAGGCAGGTCCCTTTACAATTCATCCACTAACAAACTTTTGACCTACCCAATTTTCAATGCTACCCAAGAAATAAGCTCTGATGTGCAAGTCCCACTCAAATCCTAACCCATCCCACTCATGTACTTATCCAACCTAAAATTGAAACTACCCAAAAGTCCTAGCCTCAATTTTTCGACTGCACCACCCAAGAAAAAAATAAACAAGCTCTCTTCTTGGAGAGATACCCTATACCTTGTGTAATATCCCCCTTTATTGAGACCTATTTTTCCACTTATACACTATTGATCAGGTCTCCCTCATTCTTCATAAGAACATCAGAACAATAAGAAAGGAGTAACAACTGAAGCAGGCCCCTGTTGGCCTCATAACTAGCAGGTCTTTACAATTCATCCTCACTAACAAACATTTGACCAACCCAATTTTCAATGTCACCAAGAAACAAGCTCTCTCTTTGATAGATATCCTCAGACGGCTTGTTAATATCCCCTTATTAATACCTGTCCTTCCCAACTATACACCTACGATCAGTCTCCCCTCATTCGTCATAATAACAAAAGAAACAAAAGAAGGAATAACAGCTGCACATGCTATGTCGCCTGCTGTTTGCCCATACTAGGTCAGGGTCCTTACAATTCATCCCATAACAAACATTACACCAACTCCAATCTTTCAATGCCAAACTCCAAGACAACAAGCTCGATGTGCAAAGGTCCCTCTCAAATCCAACCTCTTCCCACTCCTGTACTTTTATCCAACTAAATTTGAAACTACCCAAAGATCCTAGCCTCAATAACCCAACTAGGTAACTGTTCCCACTCATCAAACTACCCTAATTCCAAAACCAAAACTTTTCCTATGTCCCTTCCTAAATCTTAAACTTATTCTAATTTAAAATCCAATACTGCGGGTTGTCTCTTTGGGAGATATCCCCAGACCTTGTAATATCCCCTTTAATAATACCTATCTTCCACTAACACTTCGACAGGTCTTCCCTCATTCTTCGTCCTAACAAGTGAATTAACTTAAGAAGTCTTTCAATCTTTCTTCATAAGGAAGTTTCTAATGCTATGTAGTTAAATTAAGTCATCCTAACGCTGAATGTTTTCTAGGAAATTATGTCCCATTCTGTAGTTATGGGAGACCAGAATTGGACTGCAATAATCTAGTGAGAGGCCTTACTAAAGATGTATACAAGCTTGTAAAAAAAAGAAACGTAATTGACCTCAGACTTCTGTTGCTTACACTTCTGGATAAAGAATCGCCAGTAATCTATTTGCCTTATTACGTACTCATGGCAAAAGCTGTCTTGGTTAGAGGTTGCAGCTTACCATAAACCCCAAGTCCTTTTCGCAATCTGGTAGTGGCTAAGTTCAACATTATTAAACTTATAAGTTCCGGTAGGGTATATGGACACTCCCGAGCTTTCAGAACCTTGCATTATCTACATTGAACTGCATCTGCCACTTTCTGACCAAGATAAGATGTCTACCTTACTTAACTCTGTGAAGAAAGTGGTTCTTGTTTGCTCCCGGGACAGGGGGATTGTAACACATGGCTAATGACCACGTGGATGAACATCAAAATGTAAACAATACCGACAGGTCTGTTAGGTAAGACACATATGCAACAGTTAGATGACAACTTTAATCCGACACGTTTCGCCACACAGTAGCTTCCTTCAGTCGAATACAGAACATAGCAGAACAGAGAGAAGTGAAGACGATGTACTCAGTCAAGCATCACCACTAAGTCGTAGAATTATTGATGTGATCAGTCCCCCTCGCCCTGGAGAAAGTTACAGTTCCAAATACAGGAACTATGGTAACTTGAACTATGGACGAAACTTCTCCAGCCTGAGGGACTGACAAACCTCAAATACCTACGACTGTTAAGGGTGATGGACTGATTAACATCGTCTTCACATCTCTACTGGTTCCTGGCCTACAAATCTGTAATACCGACTGAAAAGCCTACTGATGTAGGCAAACGTTTCGGAATAAAGTTGTCTAACTGTTGCATATGTGTCCCCATACCTAACAATGTACAGCGGGAGTTCCTCCTGCTTCCGTCTAGCAATCCTCAAGAAAAAAAACTCCTTATTGAACATTTTAAGAGAGACACGACTCCTTCATCACCTTCAGGATGGCTTTTGTTCCGTCCAGAAGGAAAGAACATACGCCCCACAACACGGACCATAGAGGAACCTTGCGGCCGATAATCGTCTGCTGTGGACATAAGGAGCTCAAGGCGTTCTCGGGACAAGGAACACATACTCATAATCTTGATAAGGCGAGACCTTACAGTTGGCACAGTAGCTGAGTTTGGAGTGATACGCGTAAAGAACGCGAGTCATCCGTAGGTCAATGACAGAGAGTTGGTAGTATCAGCATCTTACTGTGCTCGTACTAAACAGGACCTTGTCCCTAAGGCTACCCAAGCAATAAGTTTATTACATTTATAAAAGTATGTTTTGGAAATATTATCAATTGGTGGCAACAGTTTTGAGTAGTAGAGATATAAGAACATAATAAAGGAGGAACACGCAGCAGGCCTTTGGCCCATACTAGGCAGGTCCATTACAATATCATCATCAGTCCCCTCATCTGGAAAGAGAACATGTTCCATAGAATGAAACAATATGGAGATGAAGTATGTATGTATAATGTTCGCCAAAACCGTAGTCCTGACACTGCGCCTCAATCGTATGGCGATGTCCCGTCTCTGGCTCCCGATGGAGAAGATGTTTCTTCTACAATGATTCGACATATGGCTGTTCAAGCACAGTCATTTTGGTCATTTTCAACTGTTGCATCACAAAGCGACAACACTGTATGATATAGCCCTAAAAAAACCCCTATGGACACTAACGAGGAGATGATATGTCGTTAACACTAGGTAACAGCTTTGGTTCTGCTACTTGACATCCAAGGTACACTATGTGGGCCGGCAGTCATCTCAGGGCCTCTTACGGGATGGGAAAATCACTCCAAGTTGCCTGCGGAGTGTCTCAGAACTTCGAGCACTCCAGAAATAGTGTGTTATGGCGGCTGTGCCATTGTGCCTGACAGTACTCATCTGGCTGTGGGGAAGCCCTTAACTATGGCGGTACACTGCCTCAGGACCCAGCTTCTATCATAAATCTGGAGAGGTTCTCCCTGAGTCCCGCTGCTGCTGTTGTGAGAATTGGTGTATCACCTAAGACCTCTCCCATAATTCCAATGGCTCTGCAGCCACAGTGTTGTGTCTGTCGTAGGCTGAGTTTGCGGTGAACAAGTAATTCCCACCATTGTGAATAGTTGCTCCTGGCCTTGGCTGCTTCAATCTGCGCCTCATTTCCCCGGATGCTAGCATGGCTGGGGGATCCAGTTCAATATCGATCTGTTTACCCAGAAACTTCTAAAGGCTGTCATTATGCTCAGGAATCGATGGATGATGTGAACATTGTCCTGTGGGTTTGAGGATGGGAGAGGGCATTGATTGTAGACGTTATGAATCAACAAGGTATGACAGTGTCTGGAGTCGATGTCGGTTATGGCATGTGACAATGCTGCTGAATGCGCCACCAGCTCAACCGAGCACAGCTTGAAGGAATTCGTGGCAGTGGCCAGGGAGTCTGCCAGCCTTGTTGAGACCATGTGGTACAGGACCCACGCTCTCTCGTTCCCTGTCAGGGTCGACAGAACCATCTGTTGAAATACACTTCACAGTTGCCTTCCCTCTGCCAGTGTCCAATGCTTGTCTCAGCATGATTGCTGAGAGTGTCTTGACTTGACAGAGGTTACGCTTAGAGATGGGTAAACTGCATGATGCAAACATCGGCTGGAACTTGGGCGCCATGGAGGTGGTGGATGTACCGCGGCGCAACAGGAAAGGTCACAACTCTTCCGTCCAGCAGACAACACGAACGAATCAGGAGTAGTCCGTTGAAGAGTGAGGGATCTAGTGCATGGTTGTCAAAATTCCGTCTCCTTAGTGGGGTACCATGCTTGCCTGTGCAGAATCCGTGGCCACTTTGCAGGCGTTTATGTATCTTACTCAGACATCCTCTAGGAAGGAAGCCGGGCCTCAGATCTGAGAACTTACTGGTGTTGGTCCCCAGTGAAAAATGGGGGGCCCCAAGCATAGTTACTTATCGCCTTATGTTTTACGACCCACCACTCTTTGCCTGCTCTGCGGGAAGAGATGAGCTAACGTGCCCGGTGCAACAGTAGGTTCAATGAGCGAGCGTATAGCCTTGAATAAGTACAAGCGAAGTACAACTTTGCTTTCCCCTGCACGGTGCCAGTCACGTCATGGCGTTGAGAGTCTGAGGTATAGCACGTGACCTGACATACTCGCCTGATTCTGAAAGGTCAGCTTTTATCAATGTAGATTCCCAAGTAAGGTAGGGATGCCTGTCCACTCAGTTCAATAAAACCTGTAATAAGTAATCTATTCACAGGATCTGGTCCCCTTGAACATCAATTGCAAAGATATTTCTTCGCCGAGATCTTGAGGCCTAGCTCCTTGCAAGACTGCGTAATTAGGTCCAAAGCTCTCTGACTGTCCTTACTAAAATGCCGTTTTTTCCCATTCACTACGCGTGGCAAGATCATCAGCATAGCTAGGACTGTGAGTACCACCTATGACAGGGAAGGCCTCACAAGTTCCTGCAAAAGGATTTAAACCAGGGTAGGACTGAGCACACCTCCGTGTGGGCGTACAATATCGATTTTCCCGGATTTAAGGAAAAGTAGTGCCCCATGAAAGCAGACACTAAGAGCCCTTAAGCTGCCACCTAAGGTAGGACTCTAACCAGGCAGAGTCGTCTTTTGATTTCCCTTCGAGCTAGTATTGCCAATAATTGCAGTGGGGCTGGCTAGCTCAAATTGCCATTTCAAGGTCGAGGTTAGACGACAATACTAGGTTTTTTGTTACTGTCAGCAATCTGGCTTAGTAGAGTGATTATCACTCATTCGAGACAGAATGAACATTCACATGGCAGAACCACCGCATCACAACTCTTTTTAGGAACTATACAGGCGTAAAACCCATACGGCATAGAACAGGAATTCTTCTGAGGCCATTGTGCACATGCCCGCTAGAGTCTCACTCAGAGTAAAAACCGGAGAAATGGCTGGAGTAGTGCTCAACATTTCGGGGGCAATCACACACAAACCACCTTTCTGAGAAATGGGGCAAGAGCTCAACATAGCAAAACGGGCAAAGAGCCAAGCCAGAGGGCCACCAGCACAAACCACCCTAACCCATCCCAGGAATGCTGATAACTAGAGTGAGGCTATTCACATCCAGGGAGATACCCCTCAGCTCCCACAGGACATCCGGAAATATACAAGACGGCTCTTCAGCAACAGCGCCAGCTTAACGATACAAGCTGCATGTGAGCGGGAAGATGTTGACTGATGTAGGACCTCACGGACTTGGAACTCCGACGTCCATTAAGAACATCAGGTGACACTGCCCCGGGCATCGATGTTTGTTTTACATACTCCATGATTGCACGGGCTGGGCAGAGTGGATGGGAATGCCCAAATAACTAGACGATCATTACCAAGTTCGTGGAGGGCCAGACACTCCCAGCAATTTGGAAGAAAGCTAACCATCGTACCATTCCAAAGCCCAAGGACCAGGCAGATAATAGACCCATATCCGCTGACCAGCTGCTTAGCCAAGACTGCTAGAAGGATGGGTGTTAAACCGCCACCTATGGGAAAACTTGGACCCCTCATCATCACATATTTGGGCTTCACCAAAGGAGATGGGTACAGAGCATAGTGCATAATCACTCTACTAATCCAATTGCTGACGAGAAACAAAAAAACTAGTATTGTCGTCCATACCTCGAACCTTTGAAAAGGCAATTGAGCAATCCAGCCCCACAAGCAATTCTGGCAATACTACTCGGAAGTGAATCAAAGGACGCCTCCTGGCCTGGATAGAGTCCTACCTTAGGGGCAAGCTTAAAGGCACCTTATTCAGCTTTCAGGGACAACAACTCTTCCTTTAAATCCCTGGAAAACGGTACGCCACAAGAGGTGTGCTCATACCTACCTGTTTAAACATCCTTTTTGCAGGAACATGTGACCTTCCCCTTACCATAGTGTACACAGCTCCTCAGCCTATGCAGATGATCATGCACTCGTTAGTGAATGGGAAAGGCAATTTAGAACGACAGGCTCAGAGAGCTTTGGACATAATTACGCAGTCTTGCAAGAGCTAGCCCTCAAGATCTCGGCGAAAATATCTTGCAAAGATTTAAGGGAACCAGATCCTGTGAATAGATTACTTATTCAAGGATATAGAAACATTGAGTGGACAGGCTCCCTACCTGTACTTGGAATCAACATTTGATAAAAAGCTGACCTTTCAGAAACAGGCCGAGTAGATCAGGTCACGGTGCTGCTACCAGACTCACGCCATGACGAGCATCCGTGCGCAGGGGCAAGCTAAGATGTACTTCGCTTGTACTAAAACAAGCTATACGCTCGCTCATTGACTACAGTGCACCGCGTTAGCTCAACTCTACCCGCAGAGCAGGCAAAGAGTGGGATTACGTACAAAATCAGCGATAATAACTAAGCTTTGGGCCCCCAACTGACCAACACAGTATGTCTCAGATCAGAGGCCCGGCTTTCCTTCCTATGGCTGACAGAGTATGATTTACAAAACCGCCCTGCAAAGTGGCCACGATTCTTGCAATGCAGCAAGGTACCTCCACTAAGGATACGGATAATAACACCAAGGCACAGATCCCTCACTCTTCACGGACTACTCCTGGATTCGTTCGTTTTGTCTGCTGGACGGAAGCTGCTGGCCTATACAAGCAACTCCCATGAGAAGGTATGTGACCTTCCAGTAGCTGGGTATCACATCCACCACCTCCCTGGCGCTCCAGATCCATCCGATGTTTGCATCATGCAGCAACCCACTCTAAGCTCTCTGCAGTCAAGACTACTCTCAGACAAATCAGCAGAACAAGCATGGCACTGGTCAGAGGGAGGCACCGATTCAGTTTATTTCCACAGATGGTTCTGTGTCGCCCAGACAGGAAGAGAGCAGCAGCAGGACTGTATCCACAATGGTCACACACAAGGCAGGCGACTCCTGAACCACTGCACGATCCTTCAAGCAGACTGGTGGCGATCAGCAGGCATTGTCACATGCCCTACTACATCGACTCCGACCCTTCCATAACATTTGAATCTACGTCTACACTCATGCCCTCCTCCCATCCTCAACCACAGGACCCAAGAGTTTTCCACCTCATCACATCGATCCTGAGCATAATGACAGCCTTAGAAGTTCAGGGTAACAGATCGACATTGAACTGGATCCCAGCCATGCTAGCATCCGGGGAAATGAGGCGGCAAGAAGAAGGCAGCATAGCAACAACAATCCACAAGTAGGGATTACTTGTCCCAATCAGCCTACTGTACAGACCAAACTTGGTGGCTGCCAGAGCCATGAAACTTATGGAGAAGGTCCTTATTTATACCCCCTACACCGACCAGTGGTACCGAGGAGTCGACTCAGGGAGAACCCTCCCTATGAATAGAAGCTTGCCAGAGCGCAGTGTACCGCCATCGTTGGGCTTCCTCCCCCCCCGCCCCCCGACAGCCAAGGATGATGGTAGTCAAGGCTGAGTGAGATGTGCCAGTACTGTCAGCGCATTGTCCAGCAGCCCCAAACACACTATCTTCTGGAAGTGTGAAGTTACTTGAAGAACACTCCGCAGGCAACTAGGGAGTGCTATTCCCTCCGCAGATGAACCAGAGAAGACAGCGGCCACACTAGTGGTACATGGAGTCAACGTAAAGCAGACAAGTCAGTTACCTGTGATAACCGACAATATACCTCCTCCTCGTAAGTGATGTCCCATTGTTAGAGTACATACAAGTAGTAGTACTACTTAAGAGATGCACCAGTGAACAGCCAAAAGAGTGCTTGAACAGCATATGTTCGCATCTTGAGTAGAACCTTATCTCCATCGGGAGCCTTAGACGGGACATCGCAAAGAGTGAGCCCGTGCCAGGACTACGGTTATTAGCGAAACATATACATACATAACTTCAACTCATAATGGATCATTCTATATGAACAATGCTCTTCTCCATGAATGAAGGGACTGACTGATGAATTGTAAAGGACCTGCCTAAATGGGCCAAACAGGCCTGCTGCATGTTCTCCTTTCTATGTTTTCTTATAACACTACTTACTCAAACTGTTCCACCATTGAAAATATAACCAAAACAATACTTTTATATTGTAAACATATTGCTTGGGTAGCCTTGGGCAAGGACCTGTTTAGTACGAGCCAGTAAGCTGACTACTACACCTCACTGTCATGACCTGACTGACGCGTCTTTTACGCGTATCACACCACACTCCAGCTACAGTGCCAACTGAAAGGTCTCGTTACAACGATAATGAGTCTGTGTATCCTGTCCCGAGAACGCCTTGAGCTCCTTATGTCCCCAGCAGACGATTATCTGGCCGAAGGTTTCCAAATGTGTTGTGGGGCGTATTTCCTTACCTTCAGGACGGAAAGCCATCCTGAAGGTGATGAAGGAGTCGTGTTCTCTTAAAATGTTCAATAAGGAGTTATTTTTCTTGAGGATGCTAGACGGAGCAGGAGGAACTCCCCGTGTCATTGCCATGTGTTACCATCCCCCTGCCTTATTGATCACCTGTATGGGACAGATGACTAAAAGATGCCTTTCGTCAATTTCTATTTTCTGACTGGCACATGATTTCCATCTGCTTCTCCTTAGCCTTGCGATTACACGAACTACACAATATCGGGGTTGTACATGGTGATATTCACGCATCTAACGTGATGGTCAACCTCCCTCAGGACCCCTTCGATCGTGTCGAAGTATTCCTCATTGATTTAGGTCTGTCGTCCCTCACTAAAAAGACCCTAGATCATCTTTCCGACACCGACGTTAAGAGATTTGGGAAGATGCTTTGTCCTTTTTTGAGCAAGATACCATACGCTCAGAAATTGGCCGAGAGGATGGCTTGGCCTGGGGACAACAATCCTCCTACCTTGGACGAGGTGATGCACGAATTTGGCTTAATCCTCTTTAAGAATAGTCTTACCTTCAGCTTTGTCCCTGTTTGTCAGGTTCCAACAAGACAAACTTAGCAATTTATTCCACCCACCTTCATTGATTATTGTGTTGTCATGTATATACATTTAACCATAGTGAATATACGTATTTTTAAAATATTTATGTTGTTTTTATTTATATACCTTTTATTTTATTTATTTGCACACTTCAGTCATGTGTACTACAAAATTACTCGTTTTAGTGAGCAAAACATTACGTGAGGTATTGAACATGTCTCTTTGTGATACTTCATTATCACATTATCATTATGATGTGATAATGGAGTATCACAGAGAAGAATGTAGAATGTTGTGTTCCTCCATTCTTATGTTTTCGAATCCCTAGCAACTTTAATTTCATAATCCGTTTTTAATGTCCCTCTTAATGTCAATATACTGATTCATTGTTAGGTAAGACACATATGCAACAGTTAGGTATCTTTATTTCGAAACGTTTCGCCTACACAGTAGGCTTCTTCAGTCGAGTACAGAAAAGTTGATAGAAGCAGAAGAGACTTGAAGACGATGTAATCAGTCCATCACCCTTAAAGTTCTGAGGTGGTCAGTCCCTCAGTCTGGAGAAGAGCATTGTTCCAAACTTCGAAACAATGTAGAGTTGAAGTGACAAGATGGAGCCTTATATAGCGCCAGGAGGTGAGACGTAAGTCACTAGCAAACGCAGATGTTGGGAGATCAGGTCCCGCTCAAATCCAGCCGTTCTCACTAGTAGAGGTAGTCGAAGTTGATTTCAGGTCTGTACCAAGATACCCTTGTGTTGCAGTGTCTGACAGATTGAACATTAAAATGGTATAAAACACCGACAGATTGTTAGGTAAGACACATATGCAACAGTTAGGTATCTTTATTTCGAAACGTTTCGCCTACACAGTAGGCTTCTTCAGTCGAGTACAGAAAAGTTGATGAAGTTAAGTACTTGAATGACGATATAATCGTCATCCCTTAAAGTTTTGCAGGTGGTCAGTCCCTCAGTCGGAGAAGAGATTGTTCGATTGTCTAAACATATGAATTGAAGTGACAGAATGGGGCCTATAATAGTGCCAGAGGTGAGACGTAGTTGCTTTGGTGAGGGCAGGTCCATCTCAAACCAGCCGTTCTCACTAGTAGAGGTTGTCGAAGTTGATGGTCTGTACCAAGAACTTGTGTGACAGTGTTGACAGATGAACATTAAATGGTATAAATACCGAAGTAGCTTTTCAGTCGAGTACAGAAAAGTTGATAGAAGTAGCAGATACTTGAAGACAGTAATCGTTCCATCCCTAAGTTTGAGGTGGTCGTCCTCAGTTGTGGCACGCAACACCAGTGTTTGGTTCGACAGAATGAACATTAAAAATAGTAAAAACCGTGAGAGGCCTCTCAGAGAACTAGTATCCCG
>NW_026507002.1:0-35209 GCF_026875155.1 Cherax quadricarinatus | reverse complement strand
TCCTTTTTCCCTTTTCCCATTTCAGTAAGTTTTCTTTTTTCTTTTCCCTTTCATGATTCCTTTTTATGAGCTCTGCGCCCAATCTTCTTTGCATTTTCCTCCTCCTGTCCTTGGTTTTTCTTGTTGCTCTCTGGCAACCCATTTTTGTTTTATCCTGATTGCCTCAGAGTGGGAAACCTATGTAGTTCTGTATGTTAGGTTAGTAATGTGTGGTCAGAGTGGGGGGGGGGGGGGGTAAGTAGTGGAGGAATGTGTGACTATGTGGAGTGAGTGGGGAGGGGTGGGGAGGGTTTAGGGTGAACGGGGGAGGGGAGGGTGATGGGAGGGGGGGGAGGGATCAGGGGAAGTAGTGAGTGTCGGTGGTGAGGGGGGAGTGTATGTGTGTCTGGATATGTGTGTGTGTGTGTGTGTGTGTGTTTGTGTGTGTGTGTGTGTGTGTATGGTTTTATTTTGTGTATGTGGGTGTGTGTATGTGTGTGTGTGGTGTGTGTGTTGTGTGTGTGTGTGTGTGTGTGTGTGTGTGGTTTTTGTGTGTGTGTGTGTGTGTGTGTGTGTGTGTGTGTGTGGTGTGTGTGTGTGTGTTGTGTGTGTGTGTGTGTAATTATGTGTCGAATTATGTGTGGGTTTATTATGTGTCTGAAAAGTAGGTGGCTTGTGCTTGGAGTGTAATGTAGATTCTCAGTTGTCGCTTGTGTCGATGTGACGTCCTGCGTAGATCCAGCTCGATGTATGTCCTGGCGTAGATCCACCTCAATTTCTTCTCGTTAATAATGTACCCTATTCACTGTATTTCTTTCACTGGTCACACGATTGTTTCACTTTATTACCTTTCTTGGATGACACTTGGCAACGCCGCCTTACACACTAGCCTGCGCCACAACGCTTTTATTTTCCAGATCACTTTCAAAATTGTGGCTCTCCCCACACTTATGTGGCTCAGGCAATTAAAAAAAACACTTCTAGGATTGTTGGGACTACCCTGACACACCTAGCAACCTTGCAGAACACTTAGTAGCCCTCAAAAACACTTAAATTCCCGGAGCACCGACAGCGTGACTAGCGCGCTCGCTGTCCCTATGTGTGTGTGTGGTGTGTGTGTGTGTATGTGTGTATGTGGGGTTTGTGTGTGGGTGTGTGTGTGTGTGTGCGTGTTTGTGTGTGTGTTTTTTGTGTATGTGTGTATATGTGTGTGTTTTATGTGTGTGTGTGTGTGTGTGTGGTGTGTGGTGTTTTGTGGTGTGTGTGTGTGGTGTGTGGTGCGTGTGTGTGTGTGTGTGTGTGTGTGTAATTATGTGTCGAATTATGTGTGGGTTTATTATGTGTCTGAAAAGTAGGTGGCTTGTGCTTGGAGTGTAATGTAGATTCTCAGTTGTCGCTTGTGTCCACAAGCTCTTGTGACCTGACTCCCACCCTTACAGTGTTGCCTATTCTCGACCTGCTTATAGTGAGTTAATCGCCTTGTTCAATGGTTTAAACCATTTGCTAAACCTTATTGAATACTTGAGTGCCTATTCTTTATCGTGCTATGAGAGTTGGGACCATTCACATTCAGCTTGGGGGTTTAAATTGGGAAAACCTGAACCCCACACCCAAACAACCACTCATAGGTGATACAGTACTTGTAGTGCAGCTGCAGCACTGTAGATTGTCCAGGTCGATGTGACGTCCTGGCGTAGATCCAGCTCGATGTACGTCCTGGCGTAGATCCACCTCAATTTCTTCTCTTAATAATGTACCCCATTCACTGTATTTCTTTCACTGATCACACGATTGTTTCACTTTATTATCTTTCTTGGGTGACACTTGGCAACGCCGCCTTACACACTAGCCTGCCTACAACGTTTTTATTTTCCAGATCGCTTACAAAATTGTGGCTCTCCCCACACTTATGCGGCTCAGGCAATTAAAAAAAACACTTCTAGGATTGTTCACTACCCTGACACATTAGCAACCTTGCAAGAACACTTAGGTAGCCCTCAAAAACACTTAAATTCCCGGAGCACTGACGGCGTGACTAGCGCGCTCGCTGTCCCTAATGTGTGTGTGCGTGTGTCTGTGTGTTGTTGTGGGTGATGTGTTTGAATTTTTTGGGTTTGGGATTTTAGTGCCTCTTATTTTTTTGATAAAGTTCCAGAAGGCTTTAGTTTTTTAATACGCTGTTTGTCAGCTTGTTGTATGAGTTTGTGACAGGATTGTTGTGGTCTTGGTCGGGACTGTGTAGAATGTTGTTTCTAAGGTAAGTGAGATTTTAATCGACTTGATTAAATCTGTGGTGTTGTAGAGGAAGCGGTTGTGGTAGCAGTAATTAGTCTTCTTGTTTCTGAGTGACGGTTTGAAGGAATAACGGTGGTGTGAGTTTTCTTTGGTTTTTGCGTGTTGGCTGGTTGTGTAATGGTGTCCTGGATGAGATCAAGTTGAGTATCGATATCAGAGATAGGTTTTGTTGTTATAGTCATAGGTGAGGTTAAATATTGTCTATGTGTTGTTTGAAAGCATCCCAGTCAGCGTTCTTGTAGGAGAAGGAAGGTGTGGTTGGAAAAGAGGATAGGGTGGAGGAGATGTGCAAGAGGGCTGGGATGTGATCAGAGCCTGTAATAGGGCCAGGTGAGATGGGAGTGTTGAAATAGAGAAAATGGCTCGGTTTGTCAGAATGATGTTTTGGTTTGCCTTGGCCCGTGTGATTGAAGAGGGTATTGAAGTCTGGGCCGAGATGAATTAGGTGTTTATGGTTAGTGTGTGAGTATTGGTGGCAATTGGTTGTTAACTAGTGTGATGAAAGGCGGTTGTGTTTGGCACATTCATGTCAGATTGTAGGTATGTTGGAGTGATTGGTGTAGTTGAGACTAAGGAAAGGTCGTGTTTATGTTGAGAATAGTGTTTGGAGCGTGCATAGGTGTGGGGAAAAAAGAATAATGGGGCCAAGGTGGGTGTGTATTCTGACTGCCAAGACAGTGTTGGTGAATAAAAGAGGATTGGGAGAGATTCAGTGTTTTATTGTAGGATTTGACAAGGGGATGGCAAAAACCCCATCGTGGGGATCATAGGGGGACTTGTAGTGCAGTATAACCATAATGGCGGGATACGTTGAGGGGCTTTGTGGCAGTACTGTTTTGCAAACAATATCTCGGTCTCTCTGCTTCAAGGGCTCGGCCAGTAGGAGGTCTAATAGTTAAAGTAAGAGAAACGACGTTGAAATGAAATCACTTTAAACATGATTTAATGGTTTTGTCATAGCAAAAGTTAATGTCGGAGGAGTTTGGATTAAAACCATGTGATAGTGGTGCCATCAGTGGATACGAGTTTGTAGGTGTTAACGGACCGTTTCCTGGAGGTGGGAGGGGAAGAGATGGATCTGTTTTTATGTTCTTTTGTCTGTCGTCAGAAGTTGGGGCAGGTTTGGGAGGTTCGAGTGGATTTTGTCTGGAGGAGGTGGGTGGAGTTGGACATGGATGGAAGTTTTGGTTGTGGTGGAGGAGTGGGGCAATGGTCTAGATGAAAAGGATGTGGAATGCTTTGGTAGGGAGGATGTGGAAAGTGGGAAGCTATGGTACCTGGGTAAGGAAGCGGAAGCTTTGGTTGGATGAGGAAGTGGGTAAGGAGGTCAGGGGAGGGTGGTCGTTAGAAGCAGCAGTAGGGGGGTTGGTGGGAGGGGTGAAGAAAGTAGTCGAAGAGGGGCGTAGGGGGAGGGGGGAGGAGAACTGGTGGGTTGTGGAAGTGGGGGGGTGGATGAGAGGGAGGAAGGGTAAAGTTTGTTCAGGGGGTTTAGAACGGAGAGATAGCAAAGGAAGGAGGTGATAATTAAAAAAGGAGATTGGTTTGAGGACAGATTAGGTTAAGGACATTGTGAGCTGTAGTCTGATTGAGTAGGCTTGAGAGAATCCAGCGTTCTCCACTAGTAGAGGGTTGTCGAAAGTTGATTTTGGTCGGTACCAAGATACCATTTTGATGTTCAATTTGTCAGACACTGCAAACACTATGGTATCTTGGTTCAAACCTAAAAATCAACTTAGAAAACCTCTCTGTGAGGTACGGCTGGATTCTGAGAGGTGACATGACCTCCCAAAGTGACCTACGTATCACCTCCTGGCGCTATATAAGGCTCCATACTGTCACTTCAAACTCCATATTTGTTTCAGGATTTTGGAACAATGCTCTTCTCCAGACTGAGGGACTGACCACTCAAAACTTTTAAGGGTGTGGACTGATTTACATCGCTTCAAGGCTCTTCTGCTTCTTTCAACTATTTCTGTACTTAACTGAAGAAGCCTACTGTGTAGGCGAAACGTTTCGAATAAAGATACCTAACTGTTGTTATGTGTCTTACCTAACAACCTGTCCGGTATTATTTTATTACATTTTGATGTTCAATCTGTCAGACTCTGAAAACACTATGGTAATCTTGGTACAGGACTAAATCAAACTTCGACAACCTCTACTAGTTGAGAACGGCTGAATTTGAGAGGGACCTTGGACCTCACCAAAGTTGACCTTACGTCTCACCATAATGCGCTATATAAGGCTCCTCTACGTCACTTCAACTCCATATTGTTTCAGACTTTTGGAACAATTGCTATTCTCCAGAATGAGGGGACTGACCACCTCAAAACTGTTAAGGGTGATGGACTGATTACATCGTCTTCAAAGTCTCTTTTACCTGCTTTATATCAACTTTCTCGTACTCGACTGAAGTAGCCTACTGTGTAGGCGAAAGTTTCGATTTTCAGATACTAACTGTTGCTATGTGTCTTACCTAACTACATGTCGGTATTTTATACCATTTTGACGTTCAATCTGTCAGTCAATGCAACACAATGGTATTTGGTACAGACCTAAAATCTACTTCGACAAAAGTCTACTAGTGAGAGAACGGCTGGATTTGAGTGGGTACCTGACCTCCCAAAGTGACCTACGTCTCACCTCCTGGCGCTATAGTAAGGCTCCATCATGTCACTTTCAACTCCATATTGTTTCAGACTTTGAAACAATGCTCTTCTCCAGACTGAGGACTGACCTCACCTCAAAACTTTTAAGGGTATGGTCTGATTACATCGTCTTCAAGTCTATTCTGCTTCTATCAAGTTTTTTGTACTCGATGAAGAAGCCTACTGTGTAGGCGAAAAGTTTCGAAATAAAGATACCTAACTGTTGCATATGTGTCTTACCTAACAACCTGTCAGTGTATTTTATAACATTTTGATGTCAATACTGTAGAACTGCTATAAAAAACAATGGTATCTGGTACTGACCTAAAAATCAACTTCGACAACCTCTACTAGTGAGAACGGCTGGATTTGAGACGGGACCTGACCTCCCAAAGTGACTACGTCTCACATCCTGGCGCTCATATGTAAGGCTCCATCATGTCACTTCAACTCCCATTATTGATTTCAGTCTTTTGGACACCATAGCTCTTCTCCAGAATGAGGGGACTGACTCCACCTCAATAACTTTAAGGGTGATGGACTGTTACATCGTCTTCAAGTCTTTCTGCCTCTATCAACTTTTCTGTACTCGATGAAGAAGGCCTTACTGTGTAGGCGAAACGTTTCGAAATAAAGATTACTAACTGTTGCATATGTGTCTTACCTAACATTCTGTCGGGATTTTTATTCAATTTTAATGTTCAATCTGTCAGACAATGCAACACAAGGGTATCTTGGTAACAGACTGAAAATCAAATCTTTCGATACCTATATAGTGAGGAACGGCTGGATTTATGTGAGTGGGACCTGACCTCCCAACATTCTTGCGTTCTATAGAGGTGACCTACTTCTCACCTCCTGGTGCTTATATAAGAACATATCGATGAAACACTGCAAGAAGGCCTACTGGGCCATGCGAGGCAGGTCATGTCTCCTAACGGATTAAGCCAATGCACCAACCTAGCCAGGTCAGGTCACCTTTGACTTAAGGAGGAACATGGCAACGGATCCTGGTAGCACAAGCTAATCAGGTGCTTCAAATCACACCCACTCATGTATTTATCCAACCTATTTTTAAGCTTCACAACGTTTCGGGCCTCTATAAAAATGTAACTTGGGAGTTTGTTCCAATCATCCACAACTCATATTACCAAACCAGTACTTTCCTATATCCTTCCTGAATCTGAATTTTTTCCTAACTTAAAACCATTGCTGCGGTCCTCTCTAGGCTAGATAATTTTCAGCACACTATTTACATCCCTTTTAATTTATTCTGTCTTCATGTATACACTCATTCATATCCCCTTTAATTATACGTCTTTCTAGTGAGTGAGATTCAGGGACCTTAGTCTATCCTCATAGGGAGGTTTTCTGATACTTGGGATCAACCTTTGTCATCCGCCTTTGTACATTTTCCAGGTGCATTTATACTCATTCTGTATTCGGTGACAAAACTGTGCAGAATAATCTAAATGAGGCCCCTAACCAAGGATATATAGGGTTGAAGAACAACCTGTGGAATCCTACTCATTTATGCTTCTTGATATAAAGCCATGGATTCTATTAGCTTCTATTGCGAACACTTATGCACTGTTGTTTGGTTTAGATTACTGTAAACCAGAACTCCTCAATCTTTTTCGCATTCCGTAATATTAAGATTATACATTTATTTAGTTTATATGTGGCCATGTATTGTCATGTCAAAACATTTAGAACTTTGCATTGTCTATATTAAACTGCAATATGCCACTTCTAGACCACTTCATCAGTCTATTCAAAATCTTCTGGAGTGCTCGAATGTCCTCGTCAGAATGTATTCGACGGCCTATTTCGTTGTCATCGGCTTATTGCCGATGTCGCTCTTAATGCCATAATCATGTGTTTCATGTTGATTGTGAACAGCAGGGGGCCCCAACATGAACCATGTGTGGAACACCGCTCGTGACGCTTCCCCACTATGATTTATCCCCATTTATGCAAACTCTTGCTGCCTTTTGTCAAACCATGCCTCTATCAGGAAAAAATTTCTCTCTTATTCCATGTGCTTTAATTTCCCTTAATAGGTCTTTGATGTGAGGACTGTCAAAAGCCTTACTGAATCCATTTACACATTATCATATTCATTACCATGATCTACCCTCCTCAAATACCATAGTGAAAAAAGGTAATAAATTCGTAAGGAAGGTACGCCCCTTAGTAAAACCATGTGAGATACGTTGATTAATTTATGCTTTTCAAGGTGGCTACGAACTGCACACTCGGCAATTATTGTTTCCAATTAATTTTCCACACTATGGAGGTTTGGCTTATTGGTCTACTACGTTCGAAGCTAAGGTCCTGTAATACTTATGTTTTGAAAATAGGTATCACATTTTGAAATTTTACACTTATCTGGCACCCAGCATGTTTGTAGTGATAGGTTGAAAAAGATTAGCACAAAGTGTGCTAAGCTCCTCTTTACATTCCTTTTGAACCCTTGCATAAGTTAATAAGGGACTGGGGATTTGTTAGTTTTATTTTTTCTATTTGAACTAAGCGACCATGTCTCTTATGACCCTAATAGTGACAAGTTTATTATCGTCCTGTTCGACATAATTTAATCTTTACTGGATATCGCTGGTATCCTCCTGTGTAAAATCGAGAGGAAGTTTTGTGTTAAAAAATTTCTACAACTTGTCCTTATCACTGTCAGTGAGATGACCGAGGAACTTTTTGAGTGGGCCTATCTTGTTCCCTGATCTTACTTCTGATATACTGAAAGGAATCCTTTTGGGTTAGTCTTCGATTCTCTTGCAACTTTAACTCCTAATCTTTTGTGCTTTTCTAATTCCCTTTTTTATTTCTACTCTTTAACGAATATATTCGATTTTCTCAATTGACCTCTCATCTGTTATGTTTGCCTATATATCCTCTCTTTTGTGATCCAATCAGATATTTTTAATCTTTTGTTCATCCATTTAAGGATCATTTTTGTTTGATCTGATTTCCCTATTATTTGGAACAATAATTTGAGGCAGCTAGAACTTGCCTGGAAAAGCATCTTTGCGGCAACCATCCCACCTACCCTGCACTCTTAGTAGGTCATTCAGTATCAGCCACATAAGTAATTTTTAAGTCCTATGAAATTTCTGCCAAGCGATAGTAAGGGACGGAGACTTGATTGCAATTATTAGGGGAATTCCATGATATATTAAAACTGGGTGATATTGTGATCACTTTCCCCAGCTCATCATTAACCTCAGATATTAATTAGTGTTTTCCCTACTGGCAGAACCAAGTCAAGGGGTTATTTCCCCTAGTTGCTCTGTCACAAACTGTTTTAAAAAACAATACTGGATTCGTATCAGAAAGTCACCTGACTCGAAATTTCCTGTCAAATTGCTTCAAGTCAATCTGTATATGTTGAAATCTCCCATTAGCACAAAATTTTCGTATGTAGATGCCTACGAATTTCGTCCCATAGAGTTTACTGAAATCCTATCAAGTTTTGGGGCCCTGTAAAATCACACCCAAAATAGTTTTCTCTTGCCTCGAGAAGCTGTAACCAAACAGATGCAGTGGCTGGACGCTTCTAATTTAATATCTTGCTAACACAACAATTTATAACTGTCTCTGACATACCATAGCTACTCCACCACCTTCTGTTGAACCCTGTCCCCCCCCCCCCCCCCCCCCCCCAGGTGGAAATAATTTATAGCCTTGTATGTGACATTCAGGGGCATCTCTCTATCTTTCAGATTGAGCAGGTCTTGTTTTTATAGCAATAAATATCTATGTTTCCTGCACTTGCTATGAAATCTTAGTCATCTATCTTATTTCTTACCACTCCTGTATTTAGTATAGTAAACCTTAAGGGAGCTAGTACCTTGCCTGCCTCTGCTGTCCCCCTTTGTTTGCCTGACCCAGATCTATTGTCTTTATTTATTAACTTCATGCTGAATGCTTTTTATACCATTTACTTGTGTCCGACCCAACGTGTTGCAACTGCTTTGTTTCCACACACACCCTTCATACTTATTCCATCAGTTTTAATATTCATAGGCATTTTACAATGGCCTTCTCAATTCGTGGTCTGCAAGTGCTAACACCCCAGCCCAGAGTGATGTAACCAACCCTTGGCTACATATTCTTGTTTGCCAATAAAAGTTGTTCCAGATGTCAATGAATGGGTTGCAA
Organism: Cherax quadricarinatus; assembly: GCF_026875155.1. Classification (NCBI taxonomy): domain Eukaryota; kingdom Metazoa; phylum Arthropoda; class Malacostraca; order Decapoda; family Parastacidae; genus Cherax; species Cherax quadricarinatus. The sequence continues at coordinate 26,111 of NW_026507002.1, read as the reverse complement.
GTTCCTTGCAGTACTCTGTCTAGCCAGCATTTACACCAATTGCCCTAGACTACCATTCATTTCCTACTCCCTTCTAGGCAAGATGCTACATATGATTGGGATCCCTACCTTAGACTTAATGAAATCTATAGATGACTGTACTGTATTCTAGAAGCTATTTCTCCTTACCCTTCCCAATATCGTTTTCCACCAGCACTGAGACAGTAATGGGGGGGGGCTTGTTCCCTTTACTGAACATGATATGATCCAGCATGTTGACTATGTCCCCAACACCAGCTCCAGGGATTCACACATCTATCTCTCATCTTATTATTCCTATTACAAAAACACTGTCAATATTTCTTACCTGTGATCACCATCAACACAGAATGCGCTTACCTAAATTAGCAGGGGCAGTTGTACCCTTACTTCATGGCCACTGAAGTACATTCATCCTCGAAGAACTGAGGAAGCGATTCCTACTTCAGATCTTCACTCTTATTTCCTTACTCTGATGCGCTTCCATTTTCTGTGAACCACTCGCAACTTGTAGCAGGTGCTGGAATGCACTCAAAGCTGGTATGCCGTTTGCTACCTCCCAATCAGCCTCCTCAAGCGAGAGGACAGAATTGCACCTCAAACTGATTAGAAGGCCTACATCCCCCCACCAATCCAGCCACCTCACTCTCTCTCCCAGACCCATTGATGGGTGGACCTTCAGGCCTCCTAATCTCCTCCTGGAGATGCAAGACTTCCTCCTCAACTCTCAACCTCAATTTTTAAAAACTGCCAGAAGGAAGCTAGCCATGCTTTGTAACCGTCCACAATAATTTCCCAAGAGATCAGGGGTCTGTGACCTCACGTGTCGGACTGACACTGGTCGACTGGCGAAACTGAACACTGACGACTGACACTGACCACTGCGACTGACGTCTGACCACTGACGACTAAAATACAGAACAGTAGGCAGGGGAACAGTAGGAGATTGAAGACGTTTAATCAGTCCAGCACCCTTGAAGTCGTAGAATTTGAGGTAGTCAGTCCCTCGTCTGGAGAGTTCAGTTCCATTAGTCAGGAACTATCTGAAGATCAAGAGAAAGTGCGGAGACTTAAATACTGTCGGAAGGAGAGGTGCAGAGTAGTAGTAGTAGTGAGAATGTAGCCACTGAGAGGTAATGACCCTCTCTGATCCAACACTTCTCACTTTAAAAGCTTGTCCAAGGTGTTTTTTTTTCTGTACCAAGATGCCATGTGTTGCAGTGGTTGACAGGCATGAACATCAAAAATGGTATAACATACCGACAGGTTGTTAGGTAAGACACATATGCAAACAGTTAGACAATTTATATTCCGAAACGTTTCTCCTACACAGTAGGCTTTTTCAGTCAAATACAGAGTAGGCAGGATCAGTAGAGATGTGAGACGATGTTAATCAGTCCCATCACCCTTGAAGTGTGAATTTTGAAGCCTATGTGTAGGCGAAGCGAACGTTTCGGAATAATGTTGGTTAACTGGTTGATATGTGTCTTACCTAAAAAACTGTCGGAATTGTATACCATTTTGCTCTGTTCTACTCAAATCTTCCTGGTGTGCTCTAATGTCATCGTCAGAATGAATTCGACGGCCTACTATTTTGGTGTCATCGGCAAACTTGACGATGTCGCTCTGTATGCCCTCATCTATGCTAGTTTATGTAGATGGTGAAACAGCCAGGGGGGCCAACCCACTGACCCCTGTCGGTACACGCTCGTGGACGCTTCCCCACTTTGATTTCTCCCCCTTTTATGCAAACTCTCTGTGCATATTTGTCAAACACTGCCTCTATCCAGCTCCATCCTGTCTACTTTCAACTCAATTATTGCTTTAAGACTATGGAACATGATCTTCTAAAGACTGAGGGATGAACCACATCAAACTTCTAAGGGTGATGGACTGATTACATCGTTTCAAGTCTCTCTTATGCCTTCAATAAACTTTTCTGTAAATAGATGAAGAAGCCTACTGTGTAGGCGAAACAGTTTCGAAATCTAGATACCTAACTGTTGCATTTATGGTCCTTACCTAAAAATCTGTCGGTATTTTTTTACCATTTTATGTTCACATTATTAAGAAAACAATCATTTAAAAGAGATCCCTTCATATCCATAAGTATGGGTTATCGTCAATAAAATCATTAGCTAGATAACCCATCAAGATTAGACAGATTCCATAAGTCCATTATAATCGGCAGGAACGAAATCAGAGATTTTTATTGCTTCCAATTAATGGCTAAAAAGTGATGGATTTGTGAGCACTTGCGCAAGCTCTTCAATGATCTCAGTTGAGGGGGTGTTAGGATTAAACTAGGATTAGTTAGAGGTATGGTTTTAAGAAATGATAAATAACGAGTATGGATTATATTGACTTATGCTCTGATATTAAGGAATCTTAATAGTAAATGTCATTGAGAAACTATGGGTAATGATAATTTCAGAAAATTGTGTAAAAACAAAGAATGAATAGGAAAAAATGTGCCAGAAGAAAAAAACATATGATTGGTATTTTTGTTAACAGTCGAAGTGCAAGAAATAAAATTAAGAAACTAAGTTTGGGTAGCATGTGCTGGGAACTTTGATTTTCATTGCTTTATCTGAAACGTGGTATGATTTAAAGAGTCGGGATATGCTGACTGGTGTAATATCAGGATTTATGTTGTTCTATGTGGATTAGCTGTAATGGGATGGGGGGTATAGAGAGTGCACTGTATGTTCGAGGAAAATAATTATTTGTTGCATTATAACAGGGTTAAAATAGATGGAGCAGTAGTAACAGAGTCTGTTTGGGTTAGTGTTGTGGAGGGTCAAGAAAAACTATTTTCTAGGTGTAATATAAACCGTCCTCCAGGCTTGATTCACGATAGAGTGGAGACTTCTTTGGGACGAAATTGTTAGGGCTTCTGGGACACTGTAACATAGTAATAGTAGGGGACTTTAACTTTAGTCAAACTGACTGGAGTTATTTGACAGGTATCTAGGAGTCCAGTGACTTTATGGAAACAGTTCAGGCTGTTTTCTGAAACAGAGCGTAAACTGAAGCCTAGCAAGGGTAATAATTTGCTAGACTAGTTTGTCAAATAAGGAAAACACTACTAATATTCTGGAGATCACGTAGAGCTTGGCGCATGGATCACAAATCCATCACTTTTAGCATTTAATTGGAATGCAAGAATAATGATAATACAGTAAAAAATCCCTGATTTTCGTTCTGCCGATTATAATGGACTTAGGGACATCTTGTTCTAATCTTGATTGGGGTTATCTAGCTAATGATTTTTATTGACGATAATCATACTTATGAATATGAAGGATCGGATGGTATGATTGTTTGCTTAATATATGTACACAGTGCCCAGAGTTTATACATTCAACAAGAGGAGATATTAGGGTCTAATAATAACGTCCCAAATGGGTTAACAGGAGGCTATGATGCATCTATTAGAGGAGAAAAGGGGATTTATAGCGATCAGAAGTGGAGAGGTTAACCTTACTGACAATATGTTCAGCTTAAAAGAGAAGTAAAAATAGGCGATTTGGAAAGGCCTAAACGGTGTCTATGAAATTAGAGTTGCTAATGAATCCAGGCTAATCAAGGGGTTATTTCAAGTGTATAGACGAGGTGAAGGAAAAAAAAAGTAGGACATCTGAAAACGGGACATGGACTGCTTGATGGATAATGAAACCCCCCACCGGAAATGTGTTTCCTATTTAATGACTATTTTTTGTCAGTTCTTTACATCAGGAAGATGTAAATGAGATTCCAGAAATTATCAATATATTTAGTTCATGAAGAAATTTAAGTTAACTAATAATACTGTCACGAGGGGACATGGTTATTTAATCAGATAGAACATAATGAAACAAAATATGTTCACCGGGACCCGATGAGTTGTTTTCATGGGTACTAAGGAATGCAAGATGGAGCTTAGTCAGCATTAACGGTGTATTCAATGAGTCCATCCTTACCAGGGTTGTTGCCAGAGTTGTGGAAGATGGCTAATGTGGTTCCTATATTCAAATCAGGGGGATGGATATGTCACTCCTTCAATATTACAGTCCACAATAAGCATTGACATCTATATAGTCGGCAAGTTAATTAGATTCAGTTATAGATGACATTTTATCGAATTCACCTTGATGAGCATAACTTGATAAATGAAATTCAGCATGGAATTCACGAGAGGCTCGTTCATTTGCCTGACTATACTTACTGACGTTCTTCATAGAAACATTTAATTTAAGGCAGTTGACAGTTGTTATGGAATTATGATATTGTTTATTTGGATTTTAGTTAAAGCCTCATTCTGACAGAGTACCTTCACAAGAGACTCTTAAGAAAAGTGGCAGCTCATGGTGTGTAGGAGTGGGTAAAGTTCTAGCATGGAGTGTAGGCATGGCTTACCAATAGATAAGCATGTGAAGTTACCATTAATGGAGAGTGAAATATGATATGGGGATTTGTCAGACTGTTGGCGTTCACGCTGAAGGATCTATGTTTTAGGACCTCTTCCTCCTTGACTCATCAATTGTACAGTTACTGACCTTGGATGAAGGGATAATTCGTTGACATGATGTAAAGTTTGCTCTCGATGATACATAGAGATAGGCTCCGTATAATTCACTCTGAGAAGGTTATCAATGAACTCCAGGACGATTTGAACAAAATTAAGTCTTGAGTTTGAAAAATGGCAGAAGTTTAATGTGGGATAAGTGTAAGGTTATTGCCCTGGTAATGAAAAATATACCACGGAGCTATATTCTAGGTGATGTAGAGCTTGGTCATACAGATGTGAAAAAAAGGGACTTGGCAGTCATGGTGTGGCAGAAATTAAAGCCAAGAAGACAGTGAGTGCTTAGCTCGTGGCGAAACAAGGCCAACAGATTACTTGGATATATCTCAAGAAGTATAAGTTACAGAAGTTCCTCAGAAAGTTAATTTTACAGCTCTTTACTCACTAGTGAGGCTCTCCACCTCATTTAGATTTGCTGCTTCACGTTTTGGTTTTCCCCTTACTACAGGATGGACATAGATCAATTAGAGAAACTCATTACAGAGAAGAATGACACAATTGATTTTACTGTGTGAGGAACCTCCAGTATTGATGATAGATTAAAGCCCTTAAATCTCCTCTCTGGAGAAGCTGGAGATTGAGACACTTATGCATGCATATGGGAATCTATTCAGGAAACGTTTCGCCAAACAGTGGCTTCATTCAGTTCCACTATACAAAGAGAGAAGGCGTCGTAAGTGAGAGGAGGAGTATGAAGTAATTCGCCTCCTCAGCCTGGAGTCGAAGTGTTCTGTAATCAATCTTGTAGTATGTACAGACATGTAGGACCGAACCGAACAAAAAGTTCAGGTACGTACCGAATGGGAATGAGCGTGGGAAGGAAGACGGAACAGACTAAGAATAGTGCTGGAGAGGAGTATTCTTGTTCGTAGAACTAGAAATAGAGCCAGGAAGGCTTAACCCAGCTGCAAAGGCGATCGTGGGACAGAATATTGAAAAGAGAAATTCAGGTTCTTCTGTTGGGACCCCCGGTGGGGTGAGTGCTCTGGGAGTAAGGGACATGCGACGTTTAGACTAAGGCGAACGTGGGTTCTGAGTATTGGTACCTGTCTTAGAAGGTAACGGTCAGCGGATCCAAGGTTTATTGGTAAGTAGGGTTAGGAGCAGGTTCATGCATGGTGTTAGAAAAGGTTGTGTTGGTTTGTGGGCGCGTCTGCGAATGTTCCATTCGTCAAGGAGAGAGTCCAGTAGTCCTGTTTCGTTTGTCTCAAGTTTGTTATCTGTCTGTCACTGAGCCTCTTCCAGTACAGATTCAGCGCAGGGATTGTATAACTGGGCATGGAAGTAGACATCGCTTGTGGCGAAGTCATACCAGTCTGACATAATGCACCCAGCGCAGCGCCTTGTTGCCTGGAACACGACTGCAAGTTTAAGTAAGTTTGAACAATTAACTGGTATAAAATACACGACAGGTTGGAGGTAAGACACATAGTGGCTAAACATTTTGGTATCTTTATTTCGAAACGTTTCGCCTACACAGTAGGCTTCTTCAGTCGAGTACAGAAAAGTTGATAGAAGCAGATGATTACTGAAAGACGATGTATCAGTCATCACCTTAAAGTTTTGAGGTGGTCAGTCCTCAGTTTTGGAGAAGAGAAAGAGCTTTGTTCCTAGTATGAAACAATATGGTGAGGAAGTATGTATGTAAATGTTCGCCAAGACCGTAGTCCCTGGAACGGGTCTCAATATTGCGATGTCCGGTCTCTGCTCACAGAGGGAGAAAGGTTCTACAATGATGCGAACATATGCTGTTCATGCCACTCTTCTGGTCAAGGTTTCAGCTAGGTGCATCTCATAAGGCTGGAAACACAGTATGTACTCTAAACTGTTGACAAATTGCGAGTAGGAGGATATGTCGTTATCACAGGCTAACAGGGCTTGTCTGGTGTTGACTCCATGTGGTACATTAGTGTGGCCGCAAGTTCATTCTCTGGGTTCCTCTTCGGGAGGGATGGGAATATCAACATCCTAGTTGCCTCGGAGCGTACTCAGTAATTCGCAATCCAGAGATAGTGTGTTAGGGGACGCATGGACAACGTGCTGACAGTTACTGGAACATATCTCTCGCTTGTCTACCATCATCTTGGCTGTGGGAAAGCACATAAGAAGCGATGGATGGCGGTATACACTGCGCTCCTGGGACCAGATTCTATCATATGGAGGGGGTTCTCCTCCTGAGTCGCTGCTCGAGTACCATGTTGAGGGATGGGGGTATCAACCTACGACCTCCCCCATAGTTTCATTGGATCTGGCAGCCACCAGTTTGGTCTGTCGTAGGATGATTGGGACCAGTATTCCCAAACATGGTGGATTGTCTGTTGTGCCTTGCTGAATCACCTGCGCATTCTTTCCTCCGGATGCCAGCCTTGGCTGGGGATCCAGTTCAATGTTCGATCTGTTACCCTGAAACTTCTAAGGCTGTCATTATGCTCAGGATCGATGTGGATGAGGTGAACAATGTCCTGTGTTGAGGATGGGAGAGGGCATGATGCAGGCGTGGAATTCAAACATGTATGAAAGGTCGGAGTCGATGTCGTAGGATTGTGACAATGCCTGCTGAATCGCCACCATCTCAGCTTGAAGGACGTGCAGTGGTCGAGGTGAGTCGCCAGCCTTGTGTGTACCATTGTGGTACAGTCCAGCTTGCTGCTCTCTTCATGTCAGGGGGTTCGGACAGAACCATCTGTGGAAATACACTGCACATGTGCCTCCCTCTGCCAGTGCAATGCTTGTCTCAGCATGATTGATGAGAGTTGTCTCTTGACTGCTGACGACGCTTAGGAGATGGGTAGCTGCATGATGCAAACCATCGGCTGGATCTGGGGCGCCAGGGGAGGTGGTTGGGTTGGTGCCCAGCAACAGGATAGCGTCACAAAACTTTATCAAGGAGTTGTGTATAGGCAGCGCTTCGCCCAGCAGCACAAAACGAACGACTCCAGAAGTAGTACGTGAAGAGTGTGGGTTCTTGTGCAATGGTTGTCAATATCCGTCCTTAGTGGGGTGGTACCTTGCTTGACCTGTTGCAGAATCTTGGCCATTTGCAGGCGTTTATGTATCTTTACTCTGTCAGCCAGGAAGGAAGCCGGCCTCACATCTGAGACATACTGTGTTGGTCCAGATGGGGGGCCCAAGCATAGTTATTATCGCCTGATTTGTACGACCTCCACTCTTTGCCTTGCTCTGCGGGAAGAGATGAGCTAAAGCCGGGTGCACAGCCGTAGGGGGGGTCCAATGAGGAGCGTATAGCTTGTATATAGTAAAGCAAAGTAAATCTTTGATTGCCCCCTGCACGGTGCCTCGTATGGCTCTTATGGCCGTTGAGTCTGAGTAGAGCACGTGACCTGACATACTCGGACCTGTTTCTGAAAAGGTCAGCTTTGTTATCATATGTAGAATCACAAGCTACAGGTAGGAGCCGTTCCATAAGTTCCTATATCCTGAATACGTAACTATTCAAAGGATATGGTCCCTTGAACATCATTGCAGGAGATTTATCGGCCGTGATCTTGAGGCCTAGTTCCTTGCAAGGACTGCGTTAATTAGGTCCAAAGCTCTCTGAGCCTGTCGTTTATAAATTGACACTTTCCCATTCACTCGAGTGCATGATCATCAGCATAGCTGAGGAGCTGTGTACCACTATGAAAGGGAAGGTCACAATTTCCTGATTGGATGGTTTAAACAGGTAGGAATGAGCACACCTCCTTGTGGGTACCGTTTTCCAGGATTTTAAAGGAGATTAGTGTCTGAAAGCGGGACACTGGCCTGCCTGCCCATAAGGTAGGACTCTTTCCAGGCCAGGAGGCGTCTTCTTTGATTCCCTTCCGAGCTTAGTATTGCAGGAATTGCTGTGGGGATGGGCTAGCATCAAAATTGCCTTGTCAAGTCAGGGTAGGTAGACGACAATAACTAGGTTTTATGTTACTGTCAGCAATATGGCTTAGTTGAGTGGTCTTATGGCACTCTGCTGTACCCACTCCTTTTGGTTTGAAAGCCATATATGTGATGATGAGAGGGTCCAAGTTTCCTTTGGAGGCGGTTTTTGGTTTTTTAATAACACATCCTCTCAGCTGTCTTGGCTAAGCAGCAGGTCAGCGATATGGGTCTCATACTGCATGGGTTCCTTGGGCTTTGGAATTGGTACGTTTGTAGCTTGCTTCCAAGCTGCGGGAGTGTACTGGCCCCTCCAACGATTGTTAATGACGTCTAGTATGGCCTCCATCCCACTCTGCCCAGCCCGTGCAAATCATTGGAGTATGGAACTCATCGATGCCCAGGGGCAGTGTCACCTGTTGTTCTAATGGCTCGGTCGGAGTTCAAAGTCCGTGAGGTCTTCATCAGTCAACATCTTCCGACTCACATGCAGATTGTATCGTTAGCTGGCGCTGTGGCAGATGATCCGTCTGTCTATACCGGATGTCCTGTGGCGAGCTGAGTGGAGGGGGGGACTCCACTGGGAAGTGAAAAAGCTCCACTAGTTTCTGTGTTCCTGGGATGGGTTCGGGATGTGCTGGTGGCCTCGGCTTGCTCTTGCCAGTTGCTATGTTGAGCTTGCCCCATATCTCAGATTAAGGTGGTGTGGTGCCCGAATGTTGAGCAAACTCCAGCCATTTCTCATGTTCTCTTAACTCTGAGAGAGATTTGCGGGCCATGTTTGCACAATGGCTCTCAGGTATTCCTGTTCTCGCGTATGGGTTACGCCTGTATAGCTTCTAAAGGAGTAGATGCGGTGGTTCTGCTTCCGCACCTCGTCGTTGTAGAACCACCAGTTCTTGAAAGATGAAGTGACAGGATGGAGCCTTATATAGCGCACAAGAGGTGAGAGTAGGTCACTAGTTTGGTGAAGACGGAATGGGCCCCTGTCACGGGGGCCGTATCACACCCCCCAAAGAAGGGGTTGGAACCTTGAGGTATTTTGGAAAAATCAGTGGTTTTCCAGGAACCCCGGGGTGTGAAATGAAAAGGGTTTTTGGGCCCAAGTGGGGGGTCAGAGTTTCTTTTTGGAGTTCCCCACCCGAAAATTTTGGGGGGGGCCCCCAAAAGGTTTTTTGCCCTTGAATTTCCATGAACCTTGGGGGGTTTTTTGGTCCGGGATTTCATGATTTTCATGGGTGACCCCCCGGTCTAAAAATCAATTTGCATCCAGGGCCCTCTGGGAAAAGAAAATTTGGGGTTTTTTGGGAATTGGGGTTTCCCCCGTTTTTCCGGGGAGGATTGTTTGCAAAAATCAACACCAGGGGGTAAACCCCCCGGTGGGGGTTTTGGATGGTTCAAGGGGGTTCCCCTTTTGGGGGTTTTGTGGGAAACGGGGGGGTTTGTTTCCATTTTTGCCCCGGTTTTGTGAAAAACCCCGGGGTCCCCGGGGATTTGGGGTGGGAAGGGGCGGGGTTGGGTTAACCCCGGGGGCCTTTTGGGGCCCCTGGATTTGACAGACCCCTGTTGGCCCCTGCCTTTTTTTTTCCCGGAAGGGGGGGGCCAGGTTTTGTTTTCGCCGGGGGCTAGGGGGGAATCCGGGGCAAGTTGGGTTGGTTGTGAAGTTGTTGGAAGTCTGACTTGTTTGTAGAGGATCCGTGCCTGCTTTGGCGTTTAAAAAATTTGGATTCTGGCCCCCGGGGCCGAGGGTTTCGGGGGTTTTTGTTCCTGGGTTGTGATGGTGGGATGTTTTGCTGGTGAGCCATGATGGGCTGGCCCTTCCGAGTTTTCTCCGGAGAGGCCCGGTCTTATAACCGGGGTGCATTGAAAATTCCGGGTCTGTTTTTGTTCGTACGCCCCGGAGGGCCTGTTGGGGGTTTGAGGCTATTGGGGCTGCGGGTTGGGTTCCCGGTTTCCCTTGGGGAGCCTTGACCCAACGGGTGAGTGCCTCCTTGGGTTGGGGTATTCGACCTCACCCTTGGTAGTTTCTGGGGTTGTCCTTCCGGTGGGGGTTTCTCCAGCTTCTTAAGGTGGTTTTTTCCTTTTGGGGTCATATTGGTTCTCTCCCCTAAGTTGAACATATTCTTGAACTTCAGGTTGTGTCGTGATTCCAGGTATGAAACATCCCATAGTGGTTCTGTGGTCCCGTAAGCTTCACTTGAATTTGCCGGTCGGTTGAGTGGTTTTGCCTGCTCCTTGGACGGATGGCGCTTCTTCTTCTTGTCCCAGTGTTCCATCCTCTTGGTTTTCGGGGGGTGGGTGTGTATTTCCGCACCTGTTTCTATTGTCGCTGGCTTGGTGGACTGTCAGATCTGTACAATGTGAGCAGGATCTTCCTTTCCTCTCGCAACTTCTTCGCTAGAATTTCGCCACCACATTTCAAATCTGAGTCCTCCGTGTGTTCATGGAGATCGTGACTCTGACTTTTTCGGCAGAAGCCATGTGCCTATCTTGTGATAAGGTAGTGATCTCCGTGAACTGAGTGTGTGTCATTGGATTGTCCCTATACGATTGTCTCACCCCACCTGACGTTACCGTTCAAACATACAGAGGTAGATAGGGCTTCTATTATGCGGAGATGTGTCCAGTCCCTCGGGTGATGCACGTGCGACGCAGAACAGTGTTCTCATAGTATCATCTGAATGGAGGACAGATTGAGTGCTCGCCCATGCAGCAGGTCCTTGACAATTACTTGAAACTCTGCGTATGATAGGCGGGTAGCGATGTAAATCGTGATCCTGTTGTGTGCTTGGTCTAGCTTAATGTCCATATACGCCAAGGTCCTGAAATTTCCATTCCCAGTTGCCGTGCGTTCATAATCGTCGCTGACTTGGTATATACATGAGGCATTTCACCTCAAAAACACCTCGGCGTATATGAATTACAGACAGCTCCCAACCTCAACAACTGCAGGGATTCACGTGATTCAGTCGTCTCAAGATTCAATAACCGCAGCAGGCTGCATGTTTATGAATACAGACTGCCTCGCATGGGCAGTAAGGCCTCACGATCTGTCCTCCATCTTTTCGGTTCTTATGATTCTCAGGACACAGTGTCCAATCTACTTCCAGCTCACCTTGAGGTAATAATGCTATTCTACCTCTGTAGTTAGAACGGAACGTTCAGATGTTAAGAACATCACGTATTCACGACAATCCATTACACACACTGAGTCACAGATAGTTCACGTCACTTCATACAAGATAGGCACATGTTCTTACTGCCTCGAAAAGAAGAGGCTCACATGTCCATGAACACGCAGGAACTCAGATTGGAAATGTGCGGGCGAAATTTCGAGAAGTCTCGACAAGGAAGAGTGAACATCTGCTCACATTGATGCAGATCTGACAGTCCCACATGGAGCCTTTTCACAATAGAATACGGTTGCGGAATAAACACTCACCGATCGAAATTTACCAAGAGGGATGGAACACTGTGGACAGAAGAAGAAGCCTCATTCGTCCAAGTGAGCAGGAAATCAGCTCAACGACCTGGCAAATTCAAGGTGAAGTCTCTACGGGGACCACAGACCCACATGGGGTTGTTTCATACTGGAATCACGACACAACCTGAAGTTCAAGATATGGTTCAATTGAGGGTAGAACCAATATTGACCTCTACTCAACAAGGAAAAGTATACCACCTTGAAGAGAGTCATGGAGACAGATCGCTCATTCACCCTGGAGGAACTGGACTCTCGCAGAGATCACAAGGGTGTAGTGATGCGATACCCGCTGATTGATGCCCATCGAGGCAGTAGCAGCTCACCCCAGTGTGGTGTCAGCTCAACGTCTCAAGGCAAAGACGGCAGGCAACGCACCAACCCGACAGGTCTCATTCAGCATGTAGGACCACTGCCATCCCAGCTGGACCTCGGTTCTTGGGGCAGGTACGATGTCAGGACCTTCACAGCAGAAACCAGTTCGCTGTTTCAAGTGTCAGCGTTATGGACACCTGGGTGCACTCTGTCCGAACAGAGTAATCTGCGGTGTCTGCAGCCAGCACCACCCTACCGAGGAATGCATCACCAAGCTGAAAAATGCATCGCCACCCACTCCACAATGCCCGAACTGCAGGCAGAAACACCATGCCTGGAATCCTCGATGCCCCGAGAGGCTCGCCAGAATTCAAGAAGTCTGGAAGACGCCAAAAACTCGGCAACAGGCTACGACGGTCATCACTTCAGCAAACGATGGTGCAGAGAACCCTGCCATACCGCAGATCTCTCAGCAGCAACCCAAGTCAATGCCCAGGAATTCCCAACCCTAGAAGCCTCAACCAGGCGTCAAGGTCAAGAACCTCCTGCACCCCTACCTCAACGAAGAAACAGAAACAAGAGGAACAGGAGGCGTCAACAGGGTGCATCTGGTCAATGCGATCAGCAGGCTGCACTAAACGAGCCCCACACCGGCCATAGCACGACAACGGGCACCCTACCGGCACAGCGCTTTGCAGCTCACTGGCACCTCACCGCAGATCCCGGCTACCCAACTGGTATAAGCAACAGACCACGTGCATACATAAAGAAATCCAACCCTCAGCAGTCCTACAGACCACAACACCCAGATAATATCCATCTTTCGAACCCAACTCCAAAGCAGGCCCTCACCAGGGAGGATCTCGTAGCATCATCAAGGTGTTCACAGATCTTATTTGCAACACAATCAACTCCACGGAACAACAGAGCGCATTCCAGCAGATGGTCAGTACGCTCCTGAGAGTGTGCTTTCTGACCGAAGAGGAGACAGTGGATGCCATGAATTTGCAGGTTCTCAGAGCGGGCAGGACTCAGTCTTCCAGCTCAGGAAACTACATCAGGATGGAATACCTCGGTACCAAATCACACCCTCAAGGTCCTACAGTGGAACATTCAGGGCCTGAGGGGCAAACAGCACCTCTTGCTGGAGGCAGTAATTCGGGATCGGGTTGATATCGTCTTGCTACAAGAAACTCTGACTGTCCCGACTATGTGCCCAAGACTACCCGGTTTTGCTGGGTATTTTCGGCACACGGACCCGGGCGTTCACTGCAGAGGCACAGCTGTATTTGTATCCAATACAATACCTCACGAGGTTATAGCCAACCCTGTGGACTGTGGGAGGATGTCGAGGTACAGGCCATCCTTGTGCACATACCTGGGGCGCCCATTACCATCTATAACATCTACAAGAACCCAAGACACACCCTCGACATTGCAGAGCTCCTCGCACTAGCACGCACTGAGTGTATTATTGTGGGTGGAGATTTCAACGCACATCACCCAATGCTGCACTCTCACTCAGCAACCAATGCTGCTGGCAGACACATAGCAATGCTCCTACACGATATTCCAGAGGTAAAGTTGCTAAACAATGGAGACCCCACACACCTGTTGGGTGGCTGCCTCGACCTTACCTTCGGGTCAAGACAACTCGCAGCAGGAGCCAATGGGAAACTCATCCTCACCTTGTCAGTGACTACTTTGCAGTGATCACCACCTTCAACATCAACAGGCCTCCCACAGTTGTGCTGCCTCCTAGATGGGACGTAAAGAGGGCCAACTGGAAGGTGTTCCAGGATTATCTTCATGACTGGTGGTCCACATACTCTCTATCTGAAGACTGTGATACGGCTGAACAGGAGCTAATCACTGTTCTCATCCAGGCAGCAGAGTGTGCAATTCCAAAGAAGCCCGCAGGATGCACTCACAAAAAAGACTGGTGGTTCTACAACGACGAGGTGCGGGAGCAGGGAAAACCGCATCAAAATCTTTTAGGGGAAATATAAAAGGGGTAACCCTTTCGGGGAGGAGAACAGGGGTTTCTCTGAGGGGCCATTGTGCAGCTGCCCGCAGGAAATCTCCTCCCGGGGTAAAAAAATGAGGGGAAAAATAGAGTGGTGCTCAAAAAATTTTGGGCATCACACCACCTTATCTGGATATGGGGGGAAGCTCAACATAGCAAATGGCAAGAGCCCGCGAGGCCCCCAGCACACCCGAACCCATCCCCGGGGAAATGGGGAAACTAGGGGGGAGCTTTTTTACTTCCAGGGGAGCATCCACCCCAGCTCCCCCAAAGGGGGGGTCCGGAATATACAGACGGATCTTTGCCCAAGGGGCCCGGGTAAAAGATTTCAAGGGTGCTTTTGAGTCGGAAGAGTGAAAGTTTAAGACCCCACGGACTTGGGAAATCCGACGTGCCATTAAGAAAAAACAGGGACACTGCCCCCCGGGGATCGATGGTTTTAAAACTCCAAAGATTGCACGGGCTGGGCAGAGTGGATGGGAGGCCCTACTAGAAAGTTATTTTAAAAAGTGTGGAAAGGGGCCAAAGGGCACTCCCAGCAGCTTGGAAGAAAAGCTAACCTTTGTTTCCAATTCCAAAAACCCAAAGGGCCCAGGCAGTATGAGAAACCCCCATCGCTGGGCCCCGGGTGCTTAGCCCAAAACTGCCCGAGGGATGGTGTTAAACCACCCCCCTGGAAAAATTGGGGCCCCCTCATCTTTACATATTTGGCTTCACCAAAGGGAAATGGGTACAGCAGAGTGCATAACCCCCTCTACTAAGCCCGATTGTGACAGTAAAAAAAAAACCTAGTATTGTCGTCACCTCGACCCTTTTAAAAAGGGATTTGGCTAGCCAGCCCCCCAGCAATTCTGGCAAAAACGGCTTTGAAGGGAATTTAAAGGACCCCCTCCTGGCCCGGATAGAGTCCTACCCTTGGGGGGAGGGGAGGCCTTTTGTCAGCTTTAAAGGGGCAATACTTTCCCTTTTTTTCCCGGAAAACGGGGAACGCCCCAAGGAGGTGTGTCAGTCCTACCCTGTTTTAAAATCCTTTTGCAGGGAAAATTGTGAGCCTTCCCTTTTTATAGGGGGTACACAAAACTCCTCAGCTATGCTGATGATCTTGCATCGTAGTGGGTTGGGAAAAAGGGAAAATTTTTGAAAAGGACCCGGGTCAGAGACGTTTGCAAAAGGGAAATAGGCCTCAAGATCCCCGGCCCAGAAAAAATTTTTGGGAATGATGTTCAAGGGGCCAGAATCGTGAATAGATTACGTATTTAGGATATAGAAAATTGAGTGGACAGGCTCCTACCCGTACTTGGGGGAAACTACATTGATTAAAAAACTGGGCCCTTTTAGGAAAAAGGCCGATTTGGGATGTCAGGTCACGTGCTTACTCAGCTCAAAGCCATGGAGCCTGGGAGGCCCCCGTTGGGAGGGGCAAGCAAAGATGTACTTGCTTGTACTATTACAAGTTATACGCTTTGGGTCATTAAAATACGGTGGGATCGGCGTTTAGTCATCTCTTCCCCCAGAACAGGCAAAAAAGTGGAGGTTTGTACAAAATCAGGCGATAAGAAAAATATTGCCCTTGGGGGGGCCCCCCTCTGGGGCCAACCAGTATGTCTAGATCTGAGGCCTTTTGGCCTTCCTTGGCTGGGCAGAGTAAGATACAATTAAAAGCCCGCAAAGTGGCCCCCGATTTCCCCAAAAACAGAAGGTTACCCCCCTAAGAAAACGGGGTATTGCAACCCTTTGCACAAATCCCACCACTCTTCCCCGGGGCTACCAGGATTCGTTTTGTTTTGTGGGTGCTGGGGGGGAAAACTGTGCCTTTAAAAACTACTCCTTGAGAAGAGGTTTTGGGCCTTTCCCGTTTCGGGGGACCTCCACCACCTCCCCGGCGCCAAAATCCAGATGATGTTTGCCCCCTGCAGCCTTACCCATCTCTAAGGTCTCTGCAGTGGGAAAACAACCCCCAGCAATCATGATGAGGCAAGGGGGCCTGGCAGAGGGAAAAGGGAATGTGCAGTGTTTTTTCACAGGTGGTTCTGTGGGCCCGACAGGAAAAAGAGCAGCAGCCCGGACTGTTTCCACAATTTGGGAAAACACCCAAAGGTGGCGAATCCCTGACCCCTTGGGACGATCCTTTTTTAAAAGGGGAAATGGTGGCCCATTCAGCAGGCATTGCACATTTCCCTACGACATCGACTCCCACCTGTTCATACATGTTGATTCCACGTCTTTCAATCAAAGCCCTCTTTTTATCCTTCCAAACCACAGGACAATGTTCACCTCATCACATCGATCCTGAGCATAATGACAGCCTTAGAATTCAGGGAAACAGATCGACATTGAATTGGATCCCCAGCCATGCTGGCATCCGGGGAAATGAGGCGGCAGATGATGCAGCCAAGGCAGCAACAGACTATCCAAAATGTTTGGGATTACTGTCCCAATCAGCCTACGACAGACCAAACTGGTGGCTGCCAGAGCCATGAAACTTATGAGGGAGGTCTTGGGTGATACCCCATCCAACAGTGGTACCGAGCAGCGACTCAGGGAGAACCCCTCCATATGATAGAAGCTGGTCCAGAGCGCAGTGTACCGCCATCCATCGGCCCTTCGTTTGGGCTTTCCCACAGCCAAGATGATGGTAGACAAGGCTGAGGAGGAGATGTGCCATTTTAACTGTCAGCACTTTGGGTCCAGCGGCCCCTAACAAAACTATCTTCGGGGAGTGCGAAATTTACGAGACACTCCGCAGGCAACTAGGAGTGAAATTTTTCGCCTACTGTGTAGGCGAAACTTTTCAAAATAAAGATACCTAACTGTTGCATATGCGTCTTACCTAACAACAAGATGTTTAATGCCCGCCGTCTGCAGTCTCTGATGAAGTGACGAGGATAGTGAAGTTTAGAAAATACTTTTTTCAATTATAGTGCATTCTTTTTTCAAGGAACTTTTTGCTGCAGATTCTGAGTGCACGCGGGAAAAGAAGCCTATAATTACACCACGTTTGGTTTTGGTGTCGTGGTGAGAGTAGAAGTGGAGAAGATCGTTTTGGTTGGTGGGTTTCGAAAAGATTTTAAAAAACGAAGTTCGTGGTCAGCTTTGCAAGAGCCAGAACATCAAGGAAAGGAAGAGTTTTTGCCGACTTCTTCTTCAAGTGTGAACTGGATTTAAGGCTCGACCTGGTTGAGCTTGTCTTGGAGAGCTTGAAAAGTTGAAGCGTTTAGGAGTTATGAGGAGAATGTCGTCAACATAAAGGAGCCAGGTGACAGACGAAGGAATAATGGTGGAGAAACGTTCGGCTTCTAGATGTTCCATGTATAGGTTCGCCAGGACCGCACTGAGGGGCGAACCCAGGGGTAGTCCAAAAGTCTGCTAAAAAGGGGATTTTTCAAAAGAAAAAAACACGTAAAGCCAACACATATTCCAAGGCGATGAAATCGCGGGCTGGAAGGGGAAAATAAAGTGAATCGTAAAATTTCCGCGCAAGAGATCGATGGTTTGTGTAGTAGGTTTTTGGGAATGGGAAGTCCGTAAGGCTGGAAAGTTTCTTGTTCCGATTTTTGGATGTTGCGAATCGATTGAGAAGTCACCCGAGGTTTAGATGTGCTGGACTAAGGCCCAAGATTTTAGAGAGGTGTTTTGCGAAAATTTCCCTGAAGCTGGTGGGGAGCACTGCCTTTCCCGAGGATATGGCCCTCAGGGGGGGATACCAGGCTGTGAGTTTTTGGCAGGCCGTACTTTTCGGCAGGTCGGGGTTGTTTGGGGATGGTGTGCAAAGTTTTTTCCCCTTTTCTGCCCCCTCGAATGCGGCGAGCCCTTTTGAAAAAAGTTTTAGTAAGGTTTCCCTTGGTTAGTTGTGAGGGTTTGTGGGTATCTGGGTCATTAATAGATTTGAGCATTTTGTTCCTGAATCGTCGTTTTCGTGATAACAACCCCCCCTTTTTATCAGGGGTGGGACCCTGATGGTGTGTTTCTGCAAAAAACCTTTGATTTAATTTGATGTAAATCGGGGATACTGGGGAGCTGCATGTTGAGGGGCTGTGAGATAGCCTTGAAGATAGCCTTTTTGGAGTCGGAGCCCTTTTGTGTCTGTAGTTTTTGGCGATAAAATTGAGGTCTTGTTTTTTTTTCGTAACTCCTGTTGCGAATTTTGGGCCAAGCGGGGGCTTAGTTTCTGGGGTTTATCAGGGGACGAGGAAAGATTTTGGATAATTTTTTCGGGTTTCCTAAACTTTTCCAATTACTATTTTTCGCAGAGTGTTTGTAGTTTCCTAGTAGTCTGATCTTCTGTTGAACATTCGCTGGGGAAATTCTGCTGCAAAAGTTTTCGGCGGTGCGTCTTTTCATGTTCCCCGGAGTGTTGTGCCTAGTGTTTGGCTTGGAGAAAAGCTTTTTTGTGTTTGTTTAAGTCTCTCACACTCTTCAAGGTAGGTCCGAGCTGTATCGGAGAAAGGTGGTTTTGATGTTGGCAATTTTGGGGGGAGTGATCTTGTAAGACCTTTTCTTGGATGAAACACGAAGAAAATTGTGTCTGGCGAAGTGGTAAGCTTTTAGAAAAGGTCCGGTATTCTCTGTG
Source organism: Cherax quadricarinatus (assembly GCF_026875155.1). Taxonomy (NCBI): domain Eukaryota; kingdom Metazoa; phylum Arthropoda; class Malacostraca; order Decapoda; family Parastacidae; genus Cherax; species Cherax quadricarinatus. The sequence continues at coordinate 7,264 of NW_026507002.1, read as the reverse complement.
TGAAGGGATCCATTTCTACTGCAGTTTTTACAGATGGAAATAAATGGTACAATTCCGACACAGTGGAAAATAAACACATATCATTTAAAATTTCCTTTATTAAAAATTTTTCCCCCACCGTGGGCTTTACAAGTCCACACAGATCACCGGGGGGGAAAGGTACGGGGGTTTTTTAAAGTCATGTTTCAGAAGTTGAGGTCAGGGGGAGAATGCTGCTCTGATGATCTACCGGGTGGATTTAGGTATTGGCAGGGGTTTTGGGACAAGTTGTGAGTAGACCAAAAAGGCACTTCAAGGGGCATCATTCAGCAGCCATCTCAACATGCAGCTCCCCAGTCATACCTCGACGTTACATCAATGCATAAAGGTTTAGAAAAAGACACACCATCGGGGTCACCACCGGAAAAGGAGGTGGTTTTTTATCATGAACCTGACGATTACAGAACAAAATTCCAATCTACTTAAAATACCCAGAACCTACAAACCTCTCACAACAAACCAAGGGGACAACCTTCCCAAAACTTTTCTTAAAAGGACTCCCCCCGATTCTGAGGGGCTCAGAAAAAGGGGAAGAAACTTCTGCACACCATCCCAACCCCCCCCCAACCGCCAGAATGACGGCCGCCAAAAACTCACAACCCTGGACCCCCACGGCCCCCATACCTCGGAATAGGCAGTGCTCCCCACCAGCTCTCGGGAATTCTCGAAAAAACACCTCTCTAAACCCTTGGGCACTATCAGTCCAGCCATCTCAAACCTCGGGTGACTTCTCATGCATTCGCAACATCAACATCAGAAAAAGAAACTTTCCACCTTGACGTGACTTCCCTTTTCCCCCAAAGTACCTACTACCAAGCCATCGACTCTTGCGAGGAAAATTACGTTTCACTTATCTTCCCATTCCGCCAGCGATTTCACGACCTTGTTGAACATTTGGGCTTTACGTGTTTCTCTTTCGAAAATCACCTTTTCAGCAGATTTTTGGGACTATCCAGGGTTCTTGCGCAGGAAAATTGCGATTCACTTGATTTTTCCCATTCCAGCCACGATTTCATCGACTTGTTGAACAGGTGGGGCTTTACGTTTTCTCTTTCGAAAATCACCTCTTTCAGCAGACTTTTGGACTCCCCAAGGGTTCGCCACTCATGCGGTCCTGGCGAACCAAACAGGAAACATCTAGAACCGAACGTTTTCCACCTTTATTCCTTCGTCTGTCCCCGGGCTCCGTTATGTTGACGACATTCTCCTCAAAACTCCTAAACGTTTTAAAACGTTCATGCTTCCAAACAAGCTCAACCAGGTCGACCCAAAAAACCAGTTCACCTTGAAGAAGAAGTCGAAACCTTTTCCCTTTTCCCCTTGATTTTCTGCTCTGCAAAGCTGACCCGAACTTCTTTTTAAACTACGAAAACCCCCCAAACCCAAAACGTTTCTCCATTTCTACTCTCACCACGACACCAAAAACCAAACGTGGTGTAATTATAGGCTTCTTCCTGCGTGCATCAGAATCTGCAAAATGAGTTCCTTGGGAAAATCACTATAATTGAACAAGTTTTTTCTAAACATTCCCGCACTTCATCAGAGACGCAGCGGCGGGCATTAAACATCTTCAACACACCCCAAGAAACACTCCCCGTGAAAGAACTAGTCCCCCCCCACCAACCCTTTCCCAAAAACATTTTTTCCAACATTTTTTTCCAATACATCTTCCAAATCTCCCCACAACCCGACCATCAAGGACATCACCAGTAGAGCAGGGAAAACCTCCCGACAACCTCACTAGTGAAACGGGTGGATTTGGGGGAGGGGCCCGACCTCCCAACATCTGCGTTTTTTACCTCTTCTATGATTTCGTCCACCTCCTGGCGAAAAAAAGGGCCCCTCCTTCACTCATCTCGTTTTTCCCCAATAAAGATACCCAAATTTTCACAGGTCTAATTTATCAAAAGTCGGTTCTCTGAAACCCTTCATCTCCAAATCTTCAACACTCAACTTTTTGGGGATCTTAATACTTTCGGAATTTTCGCTTGCCTAATTCTTTGGGACGAAACCACTTCCCCAAAGAACAAAAGGGGGCACGACCATGCTGCTGCACCCCCTCCTGCCATACGGGTTTAAAAGCTCTTTTTCCGCTGATATGCCGTATTCTTTCAAGGATGGGCTAAACTCGACTCAAGGTTGAGGGACGATTACCTCTTCTCCTCCTGTTCTTCAAATTTTCCTACGTATGGACTATGAAGCCACGTGTGGCGAAAATTTCCTCAATAAAGAACCCCAAAAGTTGCACATGGTTAATTTATCAAGGCCAGTGGTGCCAAACCTTTTTAAAAACCCTAGCAGGAAGACCAGGGTGCCAACCTCTGAGAACCATAGCAGGAAGACAATGTGCCAACCTCTGAGAACCATAGCAGGAAGACCGTGGGCCAACCCTTTGAAAACCAAGCAGAAGCCATATGCCAACCTCTAGAAACCCTGCAGGAAGACCATGGTGCCAACCTTTGGAACCCCTGCAGGAAAACCAGGGTGCCAACCTTTGAGAACCATAGCAGAAAAACCCAAAGGTGCCAAACCTCTGAGAACCATAGCAGGGAAGGGCCATGGGGGCCAACCTTTGAGAACCTAGCAGGAAGCCAGTGGGGCCAATCTCTGAGAACCATAGCAGGAAGACCAGTGGTGCCAAACCTTTGAGAACCAAAGCAGGAAGACCGTGGGGAAACCCCCTAAAACCAAAACAGGAAGACCAGTGGTGCCCAAACTCTGAAACCCTAGCAGGAAGACCGTGGGGGCCCAACCACTGGAAAGTAAGCAGGGAGACCCAAAGGTACCAACCTGTCAGAACACAAATTGGGATCGTGGTACCAAACCCTTAAAAATGAGTGGCGGAAACCCTGATGCAACGAATGCGAGTTCTCACCTATAACAACTCTTTTCCCCACCAAAACAGAAAAAAAAAAAAATAGTGATTTTAAATAAGGTGATGAGGCGGGGGTGGATGCTAAAGGCTCATCCAAACTATCAAATTGCTGCTCGTTTAAACACCTCGTTATCCTTTTAATGGGGGCCCCCCATACGCTATACCCCCCCCCTTCGGAAGAAAGTTTAATTTGAACATTAAAAGGAATAAAAACCCACAGATTGTTTTGGTAAGACACATATGCAACGTTAGGTATCTTTTTTTCGAAAACTTTCGCCTACACAGTAGGGTTCTCGCCCATATCAACTTTTCTGTACTGATGAAGAACCCACTGTGTAGGGGGAAACGTTTTTGAAAATAAAGATACCTAACTGTTGCAATTTTCTTTCCTAACCGTTAATTTATACACAAACGAAGAGGGAAAAGGAGGAGGAGGAGGAGAAAAAAAAAGAAAAAAAAATCAGTAATAAACAAGACAAAAACAAGAAGAAAAATAAATAGTGGGGGGAGTGTCTATAAAAGATTACAAAAATATATTAAGAACGTGAGGTATGAAATATTTTACACTCAAAAAAACAAAGAAAATAACAAAAAAAAGATTATTTACTTACTTCATAACTCAGATATGTTACCGCCAGCATACCCATTATGTTTTGCAAAAAAGGTATAAAAAAACCCACAATATGAAAGTTAAGACAAGTGTAAATCTGGTATCTTTATTGTAGACGTTTCGCCTCCGTGGCTTTATCAATACAGATTCTAGGCATAATAGGAAGACATAAACTATATACAAAAGGAGGTAATCATCCCTGGCCTTTGGGGTTGTTTCACAGCATCTCCACCACGATCTGGAACACTAACTCCAAGGCCCAGGGACTGATCCCCATCTTTTTTTATATAGATAAATTTTACACATGTGCAAAAATCTGGGGATTTTATTGAGGAAACGTTTTGCCACACAGTGGCTTCATCTCCATACGTAGGGGAAAAATTGAAGAACAGGAGAGAATGAGGGAATCGTCCCTCAACTTGAGTCATGGTTCAGTCCACAATCTTGAATAAATGGATATCAGCGGAGAAGCAGCTTATAAAAGTTTGGCGGGGAGTGCAGCATCAAAGGTCGTGCACATTTTTTCAATGGGAAGAACTGCTGCACCCCTCCTCCATACGGTTTAAAGCGCTTCCCGCTGATATGTCGTATTCTATTCAAATTGATGGACTGAACACATCTACTCAAAGGTTGGGGACTGATTTCCTATTCTCCTCCCGTTCTTTAAGTTTTTCCTACTTGGATTGATGAAGCCATGTGGGGGCAAACGTTTCTCAAAAAAGATACCCAAGATTGCACATGTGCTAATTTATCGAATAGGTCTTCGTCCAAAGGGGGATGGACCACATGACCCCGCCTCCGCCTGCTTCACCTACACATACAGTATATAAGCAGTCACGGCCCCATGCTGAAAAATTCACAAGATTTTTAACGAAACATCGACTCCCCGGTTAGGCGATTTCCTCATTTCCTCCTCCCTTACGCCTTCCTCTTTGATTGGACTGAAGAAGCCACTGTTGGCGAAACGTTTCCCGAATAAAGATTCCCATATGCTGTTAAGTGTCTCATTTTTCAACTTGTCGGTTTTCAAACCATTCATCACAATGTCAGCAATGCGCACATGGGGTCTTGTTACAAAGAATTTTCAACACTTTTCAACCTTTGGGCGAAGACCTCTTCGACTATGGGGGTACCACTATGACCCCCCCTCCGCCTCTTCACCCAAAATCACTACAGTATATAAGCCACGTTACGGCCCACTGTAATTCTACAAGATTTATGGACTGAACACATCGCTCCGGTTGAGGGACTGATTACCTATTCTCCTCCCCTCCTTCGCCTTTCCCCTTTGTATGGGGGTGAAGAAACCCCTGGTGGCGAAACGTTTTTTTTCCTGAATAAAATTTCCCATATCGCATAAGTGCTCAATCTTTAACTTCTTGTTACAATGGTATATATACCCTTCTCCACAATTGTCAGACCGCAAAATCATGGGAATCTTTAAATTTTTGGACTGTCATAAAACTTCACGACTACACAACTACACACAACTAACCCATCTCTTTGGGAAGGACCTATTTCCACTGGGGGAATCCCGCCTACCATGAATATGCCTCGCCCTGCTACACCTGACTTTTACTTTTAAACGCCAGGATTCTTTCTTCTGCTTCAGAATCTCCACGATTTAGGTGCTGTTCGCACCTACTCCCCAGGTTGGGGGGACATTCCTCATTTCTGTAAATAGTTCTACTGTCTTTAAGTTATGTCCCCAGAATTTGTATTGAAAAGATGGATGCGAAAAGCTACAATAAAGATACCCCGATGTTGCACATTGTCTTACTCTCATCACACCCCGCCTCCTCTTTTTATTGGGCTGAAGAAGCCACTGTGTGGCGAACGTTTTCCCCGAAAAAAGATTCCCATATGCGCGTAAGTGTCTCAATCTTCAATTTTCGGTTTTTTAAACCATTCATCCAACTTCAGACACTGCAGCATCTGGGATCTTTTTACAAAAAATTCTTCAACACTTGTTCAAAACCCTTTGGACGAAGACCTACTTCGACAGTGGATGGTACCACTATGACCCCCCCTCCGCCCGCTTCACCTCACATCACTCAGTATATAAGCCCTTTCTACGGGCCCCATGCTAACATTCTACAAGTTGATGGGCTGAACACATCGACTCCAGGTTTAGGACTGATTACCTCATTCTCCTCCTTCCTTTTCGCCTTCCTCTTTGTATTGGACTGAAGAAGCCACTGTGTGGCGAAACGTTTCCTGAATAAAGATTCCCATATGCTGCATAAGTGTCTCAATCTTCAAAATAAAAGAGAAGGACCTCGGACTGAGCATTATACTCAGCATGTTGCCTAAGGTGCACATCAACCGAAGATAAGCATATATGTTAACATATATACTAACACCTTATTCTTGTTAATTTTAAAAATGACATTAATATTTTAATATTTTCTTTGTCAGTATCACAGTTTGTCGCACCAGTAAATGTTTAGGTATTAATTTTAGCTCGTTTCTGAAATATTATTTGCAATATTGCTTCGTAAACCACCACTGATGTTCCCACTATACAGTATGTGAGAGTCCTTTGAAAATCTTTAATTAATCATATATTGGAAAGACTGACAGACAATTAATAACAATAGTAACTGGACTTGGGACGTCTGTAGATATGCAGAAGAGATTAAAAATTTTCCAGCATGTTAATATTGACTGGAAAGCTGCCTTCAAGGGGCGTGCCTTGACGCCGATGAATATCCGTATTTTGCGGCATCGAAGACGATATTTTCCCCCAAAATAAGTTTAGAAAATTTACTCAGCATCTTGAAGGCTGAAGGAGAAGTGTTGTAATACTAGCTGGTAATCTAAGCTCCAGTTTATAATCCAATAATGAAGCGTGTAAATTATTTTGTATAAAATATTGAATAAATATAAAAAATATGATCATAAATAATCGTATAAATTCGTGTGCGCTGAGCAGCGGTAGGCTAAGGTAATCCAGGTGATGGAGTGGGATGGACTACAGGTATCAACAGTAGACTAATTCGCCTGTTTACCATCAAACAACCTGGTAATAATATTTTTACTTGCCTCAAACGATCCTGATATTAAGAGAACATTAACAGATATAAAAAGTAAAACTGAGATATTTTAAAAGGGGTTCAAAAAAAAAAAAAAAAAAAAGATGTCGGTTTACAGTAGTATACACAAAAGGAGCCATTTGCTCACCGTAGATTTGTTTAGGTAGCGTTGTAGTACATTTTCTCTTATTAAATAGTAAAATCAATAATTTTAAAAAAATAAACATGAAATATTTTTAAAGCGCATGAAAAACCATCACAAATGAATATGCATAGCTGTAGACAAATGCACTTGCATGCACTGGCATCACAGCCAGTCCCGATCCAGTTCACGTCCTGAACGTGGGCTCACATAAGTGAGTGTCCTGTATATGTTCAACTGCAGCTAAACTGAGTGACACTGAAAGACACAAACATTCTGCAAAACACAAGAAAACTGATGAACCATTTCGTTGGTTTGTTAAACCAAGGTTTATACAACCATTTCGTACACAAAGATAAACATTACTTCAGTTTGAAAAACTAAGCGATGATGTAAGAACAGAGGGGAAAATTTTTCTTTGTTCAAATTTCCGAACATTGTTCATTTAAAAGTAGTTAACCCTTTAAGTTAATCTGTAAAGAACATTTTTTGACAATTCTGAATGTAAATCAGGATTGGGGTTTAGCAAATTGAATAGCCGCCTGTTTTTTCTGGGTTTTTGT
>NW_026507001.1:0-21124 GCF_026875155.1 Cherax quadricarinatus | reverse complement strand
TTTCGTGCTCTAGGGTTAAAATTTGCTGAACCCTCTAATGGAGGCAAATTGGTGGATGTGATTCCTGCATAACTTGAGATATCAGACGACTGGAAAAGACAGCTCCAGGAACCTCAATAAGCTTTTAGATTTGTGTGTAATTCGGCCCACATATTTTCATAGATTTAGTTAGGGGGGGTTTTTGAGTATGATACACATTTTCCCGTCAAATTGGGTGAGTGATTTTAAAGATAATTTCCTTTGTTTGTAATTGTGATATTATACAGTATGTATTTTTTTCCACTGAGGGGTTGTATCCGGTTTGGGGGCCTTCCACTGAGCGGGTACCTTTTTAGGGCCTTCCACTGAGGGTGTATCCGGTTTAGGGCCTTCCACGAGCGTTAAAACCAGTCAACCCACAGCGGGGGGTCACCTTTTCACCCCTAGGTGTTACTTCGGGTTTTGACCTTTCCTCGCCCTCGAGACACCCACCCTTGACCCCCAACCAATCCCCCCACCCACGCCCCCCCCCCCCTTCGCGCCCCCCCGTCGCGCCGCGCGGGCCCCCCCCCGCGCGCCCCCCCTGCCCGCGCACCCTGCCCCGCCCCGCGCCCGCCCGCGCCCTTGCCCCCCCCCCGCCCCGCCCTTTTGGACCCCGCCCGCGCCCTTCGCGACCCCCCCCGGCCTCGAATTTTTTTTTCTTTTGATCCCTGGATCAAGGTTTTTTGATTCCCCCCCATGGGGTTCGAAATTTTCCCCAAATTTCCCGGGTCAAGTTTTTTGGGTACCCCCCTTTCACCCCCCACCCCCCAAAAAATTTCTCGAAATCAAAGTCTCCATCTCCTCAGATCAAAAATTTTTGGTTCCCCCCCACTTTTACCCCCCCCTCCCAAAAATTTCTCGTAATACAACTTTTGGATTCCCCCCCCATGGGGTTTTGAATTTTTTATGACACCTTTGGGTCAAATTTTTTGATTACCCCTCCCACTTTCACCCCCCCCCCACCTCAAAATTTTTCTCATAATACAATTTTGGATTCCCCCATGGGGGTTTCGTTTTATGATCTCCCCGATCAAGTTTTTCTCGAAATCAAAGCTCATCCCTTGGATCAAGTTTTTTTGGATTTCCCCCCTATGGGGTTTTGAAAAATTTTTATGATCCCTCGAATCAATTTTTTTTTTTTGGATTGCCCCCCCCACTTCCCCACCCCCCAACCCCAAAAAAATTTTTCAATACAAAATCTCCACTTCCTCGGATCCCCCCCCACTTTCACCCCCCAAAACCCCCAAAAAATTTCTCGACAATACCATGACTCCATCCCTCGGTTCCCCCCCCCCCTTTCACCCCCAAAACCCCAAAAAATTTCTCGATAATACAAGTTTTTGGATTCCCCCCTATGGTGTTTTTCCGAAATTCTTATGATCTCCTCGGATCAAAATTTTTCTCGAAATCAAAGTCTCCCAATTCCTCGGATCCCCCTCCCACCTTTCACCCCCCATTCCCCAAAAAATTTCTCAAATATCAAAAGTCTCAACTTCCTCGGATCCCCCTCCACATTCACCCCCCAACCGCCAAAATATCTCGTAATAACCAAGACTCCAATTCCTCGGCTCAAGATTTTTTGAAGGTTCACTCCTCCCCCCACTTTCAACCCCCACTCCCAAAATTTCTCCGAAATCAAAGTCTGCCATCCCTAGGATCAAATTTTTGGATTACCCCCTCAACCTTTCACCCCACTCCCCAAAATTTCTCGAATAATACCAAGCTCCATCCTCCTTGGATCAAGTTCTTTTGGAGATTCCCCCCTTCTGCGGGTAAGCATTCAAATGAACTCTAAACTCCTCTGATAGGGTCATGGTGCCTCTCTTACTACAGTCTAAACAAGTGTGACGTCAGTATTCCTCTATTAATGTGTATACATCGACGGTCAGTAGACGTCACGCGATGACCCCCACATCAACACAGGCTGAATCATGACACCCTTTAGTTCATTAAAGTTAATAAGGGGATATAGTACCTACATCATAGGTGAAAACATTTTCACTCTTAACCCAGGTTAATCCAAATAAGTTTCACATTTTTTTTTTTCGTTAATACCCACAATTATCTTACAACACAAGTCAGACATTTTTTTAACATTTCGTCTCATGTCCACTCCCCACGAAGTACACCTCCTCCTCCACCCTCCCCAAACCCTCATGCACTCCCAACCAACACCTCACAATGTTCACTCATAACCCCCAAATTTTTCCGTTTTTAAAACCCTTTTAGGTTCATTAAAGTTAATAAGGGGACACAGACACCAGAAATCACACACATCGCTGGCTTACATTACCACATTCGTTTAAAATCACTACTCACATATTAACATATACGAAGTAAATAACGCAACTTTTACGTTGAACATTCACCAAAACCCTCTCAATAAATCACTTGGAAAATACTCACATCAACACCTTTGAACACTTCAAAAACACTCTTGAACACCTACAAAAAACACCTTGAACATTTTCAATCAAAACACTGGAAACACATCAACAAACAGACAATTTGAGTACTCCCATTACACCACTGATTACTACTAAAACAACCGCTGAATTCAATGCAAAACACCCTCAACACCTTCAAACAGCACCCTTTAACACCTTCAAAAACACTCTTGAACACCTTCAAAAACCACCTTGAACATTTCCATCAACCTCAGAATACACTTCCTAAAAACACAATTTGAGTACTTTCAATAAACACCACTAGAATACTACAAAAACACCGCGTGAATTCATCAAAACACCCTCAACACCTTCAAAACACCTTTGAACACCTCCAAAACACCTTTGAACACCTTCAAAACACTCTTGCACATCATTTGAACACCTTCAAAACACTCTTGCACATCATTTGAACACACTCAAAACACATTTGTACACCTTCAAAAAACACCTTTGAATACTCACATAAACACCCTTGAACACCTTCAAAAACACCTTTGAATAACCTCAAAACACCTTTGAACACCTTCAAAACACCCTTGAACACCTTCAAAACACCCTTGAACACCTTCAAAAAACAACATTTGAACACACTCAAAACACCTTTGAACACCTTTGAACATTTCCAAAACACTATTTGAGTACTCCCAAAAAGATTTGACATCTGCTAATTTTATCTGCACTCTACACATATTCATTAAATTTACAACTCATCCCTCAGTCTCCAGACTAGGCATTTTCACGTTTTAACCCTTTTAGTTCATTAAAGTTAATAAGAGGGACACAATACATCAGAAAAAAGTCACAAAAACAAACTCAAACCTACTTGAACATCCCCCCAAAAACACTCTCATAATCATTTGAATACTCACATAAACACCCTGAACACCTTCAAAACCCCTTTGATATCGATTATAAACTAATTTCATCACAACCCACATATTATACATCTTCTTGTCGGGGGGGTAACTCTAATTCGACTACACTACCCTCATCAAATTACCAACAAATTTTTACTTCGTTTTTTAAACTAATTCATCACTGTAACCAAGATTTGCCCAAAAAAAAAAAAAACTCTATGACACCTACACACACGCACACACACCCCACAACACCACAATTTTTCCGTTTTAAAAAGCCCTTTTAGTTCATTAAATTAATAAGGGACACAGTACAGTCAAAAGTCACAACAACAACATCCACAACCCCAACAGATTTATTTTCTCGGTTTAGCTACTTTCACAGAAAAAGTCCCAACCAACATCCCACTTATAACATCTTTTTTCCGGTATCTCTAGTTCGACAACAACACCCACAACACCACAACCCACACCAGAAACCCATGAACATTTCCAAAACAATATTTGAGTACTCCCAATTTACACCACCTGATTACTACTAAAACACCGCTTGAATTCATCAAAACACCATTCAACACCTTCAAAACACCCTTGAAACACCTTCAAAACACTTTGAACACTTTACAAAACACCTTTGAACATTTCAATCAACACTGGATAACACTCCAAAAAACAGCAATTTGATAACTCCCAATTACATACACCACTGATTACTACTAAAACACCGCTGAATTCAATCTTAACAAAAACCCTTCAACACCTTCAAACACCCTTGAACCCACTCAAAAAACAGCCTTCAACCACCTTTCAAAAACACCTTGAACACCTTCAAAACAACCTTTGAACACATTCAAAACACTCACAATAAAACATATGAACACACTCAAAACACTTTGAATAACCTCAAAAAACCTTTGAACACCTTCAAAACACCCCTTGAACACCCTGATCATCCTTCAAAAAAACAACATTCGAACCACTCAAAACACCCTTTGAACACCTTTGAACATTTCCAAATAACACGAAACACTTCCAAAAAACACCAATTTGCGTACTCCCAAATACACCACTGAATACTAAAACACCCTGAATACACTCAAAACCCACCAAAATCACCATAAACTAAGATCAACTACCAAACCCCCAACACCAAACCCACAACACCCACAACCCACACACCCACACTTTTTTGTCCGTCGTTTATCTTAATTTCATCAGAAAGTCACAACACCCACCACCTCCCATTTTTTCTCGCGATATAACCCATTTAGTTCATTATAGTTAATAAGGGGCCACACTACATCAGAAAAAGTCACAAAAAACAACCCACTTATAAACGTCTTTTTCGTAATCTCTAGTTTCGAACAACAACCCCTCACAATCCGCACAACCCCCACATCCCAGCCACATCCTCAACACACACACAGACACACACCCCCCCCACACACACAACGACATCCCTAACCTAGCCTAACCTAACCTAACTTATCCTCACATAACCTACTCTAACCTAACCTAACTAACCTAACCAAACCTAACTTATCTCGCTAACCTAGCCTAACCTAACGCTAGACCTAACCTTCCTAACTTCCCAAACCATAACCCAACCTAACCTAGCCTAACCTAACCTAACTAACCTAACCTAACCTAACCAAACCGAACCTACCCTAACCTAACCTTAACAACATAACCTAACCAGCCTAACCTAACCTAACCTAACTTAACCTAACCCAACTCAAACCTAACCTAACCTAGCCTAACCTAACTTAACCTAACCTAACCTAACCTAATCCTAACCTAACTTAATCCTAACCCTAACCTAACCTATCTTAACCTTACCTAACCTAACCTACCGAACCTAATCCGTAATCTAACCTAAAATATATTAGAACACTTCCAAAATACAATAGAGTACACCAGAATGTACTTTGAACGACTCCATGTTTTTTGATATATCTCCAAATTATTTTTGAAAACTTATCGTAAAATCGAACATTATTTCTTTGTTGTAAACAACACCAATGGTAATGAAATATTTACTCGATTTTCCGAATTAGAAACACTTCCTCGCTCTGAGAGACTCATTGTGGTCGCCCCTCCCCCCCCCCCGCAACACCACTGGGGTAAGCGGTTCACACCAAGGGTAGATTTAAGATCATCATGAACACCGAGCCAACTCAGGACAGACAGACCCATGAAACTGCGGGTAATCATCCAAGGTGAAAAATCAACTCTTTCCAGACCAACTGTCTATCCAACCTAACCAAACCTAACCTAACCTAATTCCTAACCTACCAAACCTCCACCTAACCGAACCTAACCTAACTCCCTCAATCACCTCTATCCTTAACCTAACCTAACCTAAAGCCTAACCCAACCTAACTCCATCAAACACCTCTATCTAACCCTAACCCTAACCTATCCTAAACTAACCTAACGCCATCAAACACCTCAATACACCTAACTTAACGCTAACCTAACCTTACCTAACCTACCGAACCTAACCAACCTAACCTAACCTATCCTAACCTTGTCCCAACCTAACCAAGACCTATCCTAACCTAACCTAACTAAACTTATCTAAGCAACCTAACCTAACTATCCTAACCTAACCTATTCCAAATCTCCCAAACCAAAACACTGACTAGACTGTGAACCTACTCTGACACCACTGATCTTCTTCAAAAATGCTCTGCACAGCATTTTGAACACCTTCAAAAAAAACACCAGCAACAACACCTTCCGAATACTCCCAAAAAAACACTAAACAGAATACTACCAAATCACCACTGAATACACCAATCACCGATCCAAAATCACCAGAAACTAAGTTTTAACAACACCATCTAACATCCTTTTTATAGAAATCCCCTCAAATCCACTATAACCAAGAACTGGCTCCCTCCCCATTTTGGCGCATAAAAAAAAAGACATGAACACTAACCTAATACGCAAACACTTAGTACATGACGACACAACAACCTGAAAACATATCTATTATACACACACATAATATAAGACAATCACCAACTACACTCACCCATTTCACTTACCTCAAAATCACTAATAACACAGAAAAACAATTCATTTTTAATAACCATTTCACACACAAACACACACAAAAAATCATATTTGACATATCTAAGGCGCAACACACCTCTACTGACACCAACCACATGTACTCAATACCTCACCGGACCGACGACTCACCTCCATGACGTCACACTCCCATTGTGTTTACTTGGTGGGTTGGTAACATCACACCTAACCCCGTCCTGTTTCAGACCTTTGTACCCTACATTATCTAAGAACACTAAAGTCCAAGACGATTATCAAATTTTATGATCCCAACACCAAGATCACAGAAAACACACATTTTTATAATTAGTCACATGACAAAAATCACGATCACCAATTCCATATCCAGGTATACCGTCAATCTATCAACAGCACTAATCACCAAGATCACCAAAAAATCTAAGGATCAGTCATCTCAAAACTACTATGATCACTGAAAAACACTTATTTTAAACATTCGCCCAAAACTAAGACGTATACACCAAAAAATACAAACCACACTTCCACCAACATCTATAACATAACAAGAAGCACTATAACATATCACTATCCACTAAAAAAATAATTACACAACAGACACCCACATATTATACATTTCAATGGCAAATTTAAGACATAGGACATACACACCAAATCTAAGGAACTTCATCCTCCAACTAAGACAACAATCACCCTAAAACTCCTTCCTTATTCATTCCGTATATCTCCTATAGCTGTTTTAACACCCCGACGATGCCATCATCGACGTAGGTGGGGGGGGGAGCCAGAGAACCATCACCACTCCAACACAACCACCTACTACACTCGGCTCCTACGTCGTGATGGATCCGTCGGGTTAAAACAGCTCGAGGAGAATACGAATGAATAAGGAAGGAAGTTTTAGGGTGATTGTGTATGTCTAGTTGGAAGGTGAATGTCTTAGATTTGGTGAGTATGTCTCATGTCATAATTGCAATTGAAATGTATAATAGGTGGGTGTCTGTGTATTCTTTTTTTTGTAAGTGTAATGTTATAGTGCTACATGAGAATGTTATAATGTTGGTGGAATGTATGTGGATAATTTTGTGTAGTCTTATTTTTGTCGAATGTTAAAAATAAGTGTCTTTCAGTGAATCATAGTAGTTTGAGATGCATGAACTTAGATTTTTTGGTGATCTTGGTGAATAGTGTTGAATATGACGGTAAACATGATATGGAATTGGTGATCGGATTTTTTGTGTGAATAAATTATAAAAATTTGTGTTTTCAGTGATCTTGGTGTTGGGGATCATAAATCTGGGTAATCGACTGGAGATATAGTGTTCTTAGATAATTAGGGACAAACAGGATGAAACCGAGGATGGGTTAGGTGTGATGTGTATCCAAACCAAGTAAAGGGAGTGTGACGTTCACTGGAGGTGAGCTCGTCGGTCCTGTGAGGGTGAGATACATCGTGTTTTGGTGAAGTGAGGTGAGTGCGCTAGATAGTGATCAAATATGATTTTTTTTTGTGTGTGTGTGTGTAAATGTTTTATAAAAATGATTGTTTTCTAGAGAAATTAGAGATTATTGAGGTAAGTGAACATGGTGATTGTAGTTGGTTGATTGTTCTTATGTGTGGTTGTATAAGAATATTTTTCAGATGATGGTGATCATGTACTAAGTTGTTTGCGTATTAGGTTTGTGAGTTCATGCTTTTTTTTTATGCGCCCAAATGGGAGGGAGATTCTTGGTTATAGTGATTTGGAGGGGATTACTATAAAAAGGATGATAGATGTGAATGTTAACCTTAGTTACTGTGATATTTGTACGTGTGATTGGTAGTATTCAGTGGTGAATTGTATAATCAGTAGTGTTTATTTTTGGAGTATTCGAGGTGTTTTGATATGGTGTTTTTTTTTAGAAGGTTTGACCAATGATGTGCAAGCAATTTTGAAGAAGATCATGGTGTTCAGAGTTGGTTCAAAGTTAGTCAGTGTTTAGGTTAGGATAAGGATAGGTTAGGTAGGATAAGTTAGGTTAGGTTAGCTTAGGCTAAGATAAGGTTAGGTTAAGGTTTATGTTAGGTTAGAAAGGTTTAGGTTTAAGGTTGACAGGTTTGGATAGGTTAGTGTAGGTTAGGTATAGTTCCGGTAGGTTAGTAAGGTTAGGATTAGGTAAAGTTAGTAGTATAAAGGGCGCGGTGTTTGATGGCGATTAGATAAGGTAAGGGATAGGTATAGGTTAGTTAGGATAGAGTGTTTGATGGATTAGGTTGGGTTAGGTTAGGTAGTTAGGTAGGAATAGAGGAGCTTGATGGAGTTAGGATAGGTCAGGTTAGGTGAGGTATAAGGTAAGGTTGAAATTAGGTTCGTGTAGGTTAGGTTAGGTAGTATAGACAGTTTGGGTCTGGAAAGAGAATGAGTGTCACCTTGGATTTACCCGCAATATCATGGCGTCTGTCTGTCCGAGTTGGCGCAAGGTGTTCAATCTTATCATAAATCATACCTTGGGTGTGAACCGCATTACCCCAGTGTGTATGGGGGGGGAAGGGGCGACCCACAATGAGTCTCACAGAAGAGGGGGGGGAAGGAAAGTGGGTTCTATTCGGGAAATCGGAGTAAATATTTCTACCATTGAAGTGTGATTACCAACAAGAAATAATGTTCGATTTTACGATCAAGGTTTTCAAAACTAATTGGATATATGCCAAAAAAATGGGAGTCGTTCACAGATAATACTGGAGTACTCTAATGTGATTTTGGAAGTGTTACTAATATATTTAGAGGTTAGGTTAGGTTAGGTTCGGCTAGGTAAGGTTTATGTAAGTTAATATAGGATAGGTAGGTTAATTAAGTTAGTAGGGTAGGTTAGGTTCGTCGGTTAAGATTATGATAGGCTAGGTTTAGGTTAGTTAGTTGAGGTTAGGGTTAAGTTAGGATTAGTTAGGTTAGACTAGGTTAGTAATTATGTTAGGTAAGGTTAGGTTAGGGAAGGTTCGGTTTAGGTTTAGGTTAGGTTTAGGTAAGTGAGGTTAGGATTAAGTCTAGGTTAGGTTTGGTAGGTTATGATAAAGTTAGGTAAGGTGGGTTTAGGTAGGTTAGGTTTAGGCTAGGTTTAGATAAGATAGGTTAGAGTTAGGTAGGTTGGTTAGGTTAGGTTTGGTTAGGTTATGGTTAGGAAAAATGTTAGGTAGGTTAGGCAGGGTTTAGGGGATGTGTGTGTGTGAGTGGTGTCTGTGTGTGTGAGTGGATGTGGGATGTGGAGGATGTGGGATGTGGTAGTATGTTGTCGAACAAGAGATACGAAGAAGACGTATAAGTGGTTGTTATTTTGTGACTTTTTTCTGATGTAGTTGGCCCCTTATTAACTTTAATGAATTTTTAATAAATAATCTAAAAGGGTTAAAACGAGAAAAAAAATTGGTAGGTGTGGGCCACGGTTGTAGACTTCTGAATGAAATTATGAAAACACGAGAAAAAATTGTGGGTGTATGTGGTTGTGGGTGATTGCGTGGGATTGTGGTGTGTTGAAGCTTAGTTTATGGTGATTTTGTGGTGTTTTGAGATGTAATCCAGTGTGTTTTAGTATTACAGTGGTAATTGGGAAGTACTCCAATGAGATTTTTGGGAAGTGTTTCAAGGATGTTTGGAAATGTTTCAAGGTTGTGCAAAGGTGTTTTGAAGTGTGTCGAATGAGTATGTTATTTTGAAGGTGATCAATGGGTGATTCAAGGGTGTTTTGAAGGTGTTCAAAGGTTGTTTTGAGGTAATTCAAAGGTGTTTTGAGTGTGTTCACAAGTTTATGAGATAGTTTTTGAATGTGTTCAAAGGTGTTTTTGAAGGTGTTCAAGGTGTTATTTGAAGGTGTAGAAGCTGTATTATGAGTGTGTCTAGGTTTTGAAGGTGTTGAAGGGTGAGTTTTTGATTGAATTCGCGGTGTTTAGTAGTAATCAGTGGTGTAAATTGGAGTACTGCAAATAGTGTTTTTTGGAAGTGTTTTCAGTGTTGATTGGAAATGTTCAAAGGTGTATTTAAAAAGTGAACAAGATGTGTTTTTGAAGTGTTCAAGGGTGTTGAAGGTTTTGAAAGGTGTTTTGATTGAATTCAGCGGAGTATTAGCTAAGTAATCCGTGGTGTAATTGAGTACTCAAATATTTTTTGGAACATGTACATGGAGTTGTGGGATGTGGGTGTTGTGGAAGTTGTGTCGAACATAGAGAAACCGAAAAAGATGTTATAAGTGGGTTGTTGTTGGACTTTTTCTGATGAAATTAGCTAAAACGAGAAAAAAAATTGGGTAGTGATGTTGTAAGGTTGGTGACTTACATGATGTTACTGTTCCCCTAATATTAACTTATGAACTAAAAGGGTATTAACCGAAAAATAGTGGTGTTGTTGGGTGTGTTGTAGCGTGTAGTATAGGTGTCTAGAGTTTTATTTATATTTTTGGAGAAAATCTTGGTTCCAGTGAGATCATAAGTTTAAGACCGAGTAAAATTTGTTGGTAATTGATGAGGGTAGTGTAGTCGACTTAGAGTTACCGCAAAAAGATGATATAAGTGGGTTGTGATGAAAATAGTAATCACACACGCACTACAAAGGTGATTATGACGGAGTCAGGGAGTATAATGATGAGAAATACCACAAGATATGAGAGTGATATATAGGTGGTGGTCAAAAG
The DNA here is from genome assembly GCF_026875155.1 of Cherax quadricarinatus. Classification (NCBI taxonomy): domain Eukaryota; kingdom Metazoa; phylum Arthropoda; class Malacostraca; order Decapoda; family Parastacidae; genus Cherax; species Cherax quadricarinatus. The sequence goes on along the minus strand of NW_026507001.1, from coordinate 10,077 downwards.
ATAAAGTGTTTGAGTTAGTTTTGTGACATTTTTTTCTGATTTGTATTGTTGTCCCCTTCACACTTTATGAACTAAAATGGTTAAAAACGAGAAAATGCCTAGTCTTGATACTGAGGATGAGTTGTAAATATTAAAGAAATGATGTAAGTGCAGGATTAAATAAGCGATGTCAAAATCTTAATTGGGAGTACTCAAATAGTGTTTTTGGAAATGTTCACAGGTGTTCCCGGTGTTTTGAGTGAGTTCAAATGATTGTATTATTTATGAAGGTGTACAAGGGTGTGTTTTTATAAGGTGTTCAAGGTTTATTTAGCAGGTTTCAAAGTGATTTGAGGTTACAAAGGAGTTTTGCGAAGGTGTTCAAGGGTGAGATTATGTGAGAATCAAGGTGTTTTTTTGAAGGTGTATAGCAAATGTGTTTTGAGTGTGTTCAAATGAATTTGCAAGAGGTGTGTTTGAAGTGTTCAAATGAATGGCAAGAGTGTTTTGAAGGTGTATCAAAGGTGATTTTGAAGGTGTTCATAAGGAGTGTTTTGAAGCTGTTGAAGGGGTGTTTTTTTTTACTGAATTTCAGCGGTGTTTTAGTAGTATTCGAGAGGTGTAATTGAAAAGTACTCCAATGAGTTTTTTTGGAAGTGTTCAGATTGATTGGAATGTTCAAAGGTGTTATTTGAAGATTGTTCAGAGTGTTTTGAAGGAGTTTCAAGGTGATTGAAGGTGTTGAAGGGTGTGGTGGGGAGTGAATTCAGCGGTGTTTTAGATAGTAATCAGTGTGTAAATGGGAGTACTCAAATTGAGTGTTTTTTTGGAAGTGTTTCAGTGTTGATTGAAAAAGTTCAAAGGTGTTTTGAGTAGGTTCAAGATGTTTTGAAGGTGTATCAAAGGTGTTTTATGTGAGTTTATCAAATGATTTAAGAGAGTGTATTGGTGATGTACAAAGTAAAAGTCGTATTACACTTCGTAATATGTTAAAATTGTGAGTAGAGTGGAATTTAACGAAAGTTGGAAGTAAGCGATGGTGGGTGACTTTCTGAAGAACTGTGTCCCCTTAATAACATAAAATGAACTAAAAGGGTTAAAACGAGAAAACAAGGGGGTTTATGAGTGAAAATTGTGAGCTTGTTTATGGTTGAGTGTGAGGGTATGGGAGGGTGGGAGTAGGATTACTTCGTGGGAGTTACCTGAGAACGAAATATTTAAAAAAATGTCTAGACTTGTGTTGTAAAGAAATTGTGGGTATTAACGAAAAAAAAAATTTAACATATATGGATTAACCTGGGTTAAGAGTGAAAATGTTATCCCTCAGATGTAGTACTAAAACCCCTTATTACCTTTATGAACTAAGGGTCGTCATGATTCAGCCTGATGTGTTGGGGTCATCGCGTGACGCACTGACCGATCGATAAACACATTCATGATAGGAATACTGACGTCACACTTGTTCTTAGACCTGAAGATAAGAGAGAGCACCATGCCCCATAGGAGGAGTTCATTGAATGTTACCAGCAGAGGGGGGAATCCAACAGAACGTGATCCAAGGAGCTGGAGTCTTGGTATTATCGAGAAATTTTGGGGTAGGAGGAAAGCGAGAAGGGGTAATCCAAAATTTGATCCTAGGAGATGGAGACGTTTGATTCCGAGCAAATTTTTTGGTTGGGGGTGTAAAGTGGGGGGAGGGTGAACCTCAAAAATCTTGATCCAGATTGGAGTCATTGTATTATCGAGGAATTTTTTGGGTCGGGGGGGTGAAAGTGGGCGGGGGATCCGAGGAAGTGAGACATTGATAATGAGAATTTTTGGGGATGGGGTGAAAGTGGAGGGGGATCCGAGGAATAGGAGACTTTGATTTCGAGGAAAAATTGATCCGAGGAGATCATAAGAATTTCGAAAACCCCATAGGGGGGAACCAAAAACGTAGAATTATCGAGAGAAATTTTTTTGGGTTGGGGGGTTAAAGTGAGGGGAACCGAGGAAGATGGATCCATGGTATTGTCGAGAAATTTTAGGGGTAGGGGGTAAAGTGGGAGAGGGATCCGAGGAAGTGGAGACTTTGATAAATGAGAAATTTTTAGGGGGTTTTGGGGGGTGAAAGTGGGAGGGGCAACCAAAAAAAAAAAACTTGATTCTGAGGAGATCAAAAGAATAATCGAAACCCCCATAGGAGGATCCCAACAAAAACTTGATCCAAGGATATGGAGTCTTTGATTTCGAGAAAAACTTTGATCCGAGGAGATCATAAGAATTTCGAAACCCCCATAGGGGGGGAATCCAAAACAGATTATCGAGAAAAATTTGAGGTGGGGGGTGAGGTGAAAGTGGAGGGTAAACCAAAAATTTGATCCAAGTATCATAAGAAATATCAAACCCCCATAGGGGGAATCCAAAGTGTATTAACGAGAGAATTTTTGGGATTGGGGGGTAAAGTGGGAGGGGGCACCTTAAAAATTTGATCTGAGAGATGGAGACCTTTGATTTCGAGAAATTTTTTGGGGTGGGGGGTGAAAGAGGGGTACCCAAAAAACTTGATCCCGAGGTAATTGGAGATATCGAAAACCCATAGGGGGACTCAAAAAACCATGAACAAGGAGAACATAATAAAAAAAACATTTTTTTTTCCGAGGCGCGGGGCGGGTCGCGAAGGGGCGTGGGGCTGGGGGTCGCGAAGGCGCGGCGGGCGCGCGGCGGGGCAGGGTGGCGCGGGCGGGCGGGCGCGCGGGCGGGAGCGGGCGCGCGGCGCGACGGGGGTCGCGAAGGGGGGGGGGGGTCGTGGGTGGGGGGTAATTGGTTGGGGGGACAAGGGTGAGGAAGTCCTCGAGGGCGAAGGTCATGGCAAAACCGGAAGTAACACCAAGGTGAGGAAAAGGTGAACCCTCCAGCTGCTGGTCACTAGACCGGATCACGCATCAGTGAAGCCCCAAAACCGGAATACACCGCTCAGTGGAAGTCCGCTAACCGGATACACCGCTCAGTAGGAAAGGCCCTAAACCGGATACACCGCTCATGAAAAATACCCTACCGATTATAACCATTTATTAATTTTTAAATATACAGTCCACAAATTTTATATCTTATTCCATATTCCGTGTATGTATATTTCATTTTAATTAATAGTCCAGAGCAACTTGTGGTTATGACAGTGTAGGTATCGAAGTGGGGACATTTTTTTGCGAACCTAGATTCCCAAATTCCTACTAGTCTATGTAACATTGGATAAATAAAAATTATCCAATGTTATCATTTATCTGTTATGTACATAATTAGTTACTCAGATAAATTGGCAATTTTCCACAAAGACATCAACTGTACCAACCTCAAAACCTGCAATATACTATTAACTGGCAAAGATGAAAGAAGGGATACTCGTCTCTCTGTGTATAAAACAATGGAGATATTCTAAATGAGTGTAACACTGAGTAAGTGCATGTCTAAAAATAATTAAAAAAAAAAACCTAGTAGTTCCTCGAAAAAAAACTAAAGAAAACGAGGCTGGGTGAAGGACTAAACACAGAAACACCAACTTCATCCAAAAACTCATAAGCATTTTTCAGCCTTAAATTCGTCAAGTAACAAAAGAAATAAAATTAAATGTATATAACGTAAATAATTTTAAAATGGCTGTCAAAACTCTGCATTTTTATTTGAATGGAATTTGATAATTATAGAGATTTATTTTTATGGTACATGTTAGTAAGCCTGGTACAGACGCCACACAGTCAACATGTCTCAGGAGGGACAGGATGTGCAGTACTTTAGTGATTATTTTCCGAATTTACGCGGCACTGCTCTTGTGTCTTTGAGCCAACAGAGACTATAGTGTTATTGGGAAAGTCGATGAGCGTTAGTTAATTATTTTACGGAAATGAATAAAGATAAATAAGCAAACGTGATTAATGGACGCTGTCTCGTGAGGTAATTTGAGCAATTATCAATGATTGTCGAGAAGTGATACTGAATTTTGTTTTGTGCTGATTTTAAAAAATATAACTTCTATTTATGCAGCATAAGATCGAAAAATTATATAGTTGAGTTTTTTTTTTTTTACTCCGAAGATTATTCTAGTGGATGGGGTTTAAATTTTAAAAAAGCCTAAATAAAATAGAGGTTTAAAAAAAAAGTGTGAGAGCTTTGTAAGAGAATTTGGATAATCATCATATTTGTTGAAATGAATATTGACTTTGCAAATCCAAACTTATAGAAAAGGTTAAGTTGAAGATTATCTAAATCCTCCGGGTTTAGCGCTTCCCCCTTGTTTAATAATATAATGAAGATTATCTAGACATGTTATTAATATATTAATATTTTAACCTAGGCTGATTTCATGTTTGCTAAGTGAGTTTTTTTTTTTTTGAAGGGAAGGAATGATTTTGCCTAACTGAAGTGCCTCAGATATTTTAATTGTTTTTTAATTTAAAAAAGTTTTTTTTACACTGGAGAAAAAGGGTGGTGTGGTTTGCTGGTGTGTCGGGGTCCTTCGGGCTGTTTGTAGCCAGTACATTCCCAGTCAAGGGTATTTTTGATGCTAAAATATTGGATTGTAGTGCCACTATTATAGGCAGGATCAGGAGCTGAAACTCAGACCTGTAGAAAACAGAATCAGTAAATACGTACTGGCACACACGCCAGCGCTCTCGCACTCCGCACACTTCCACAGTTTTATGACCAGCAATTCCCTTGGGAGAAATCACGTCCACAGGTTCCTCAGCCGCCAATAAATTTCCAGCAACTAATCGCCAAACCTAATAATATTTTGCTTTTCTCGTATTTCCTTCCCAGCCTCGTATTTCCTTCCAAGCCTCGTGTATGGCAGACTCTAAAAAAATTGGGAAAGATCTCTGTTCTCCGTCACCTCCCTCCATCCCCCAGCTTACACGGGGATTAACTCCAGACCTATTTTAAAGCTCTTGTAGCTGATAAAACCATAATGGAATAATACACAAAAAAGCCGCAATAGGGAGAGGAGCTTACGACGACGTTTCGGTCCGATTTGGCCCAAAAAACGTTCGAACCGAAACTTCGTCGGAAGCTTCTCTAATGTGCGGGTTTTGTGTATTGTTCAAGTCACAGTATTGTGAATTCTTGTTCTTCATAATGGCATACTTGACGATATCCGTATTGCCATACTGAAGTCTCCAGCTCAGGCTTACTTTTAAACATTGTGTGATCCATCATGTGATAGAATTTTAGAGGGAAAAAAAAATAGGCTTTGTTCCTAATGTAACTAGGCTATAGAATGGATAGCACACGTTGGTGATGATCTACTTTTCCCAAAAATAATTCTGTTTTTTGGGGGTATGGATATTTTTATATTAATATATTATAGTTATTTTTTCTAAAGTAGGCCACGGACGCTAACAGCAAAAGATAATGAAATTTTCAGTCAAGCCAAGAATAGTGAGTTGGCTTGGGTGAGGGAAGTGGTGCCACGACCAGACACACTGGCAGAGAAATGAAGTATAGGAACAGTAAGCGACAATGAATTATATAAAGTAACGAGAGGCAGTGATAAAAGAGGAAGCGGTGGACGTCAAGGACAACTCTGGTATTAATATTATATAATCATGGGAAGCAATAAAACCATTGGCGTCATCCAGCTCTTTGGGAAATGGGCAATTAGGTTTGACCCATGGACCAATTCCTTCAATCACGAACCCTTTACCAGTCTCAAGGTAACTTCCCGAAGGAGGGCAACACCAAGAGACCTGTTGTGTGGGTAAGGGACGTTATGTACAAAGTAATTAGGCTCTCCTGTTCTTGCCCTCGAGGGAGGTGCCTTGTTTACTGGAAAAGACCTTTTGCTTCAAGGAACGGGAACCGCCCTCGGCTTGGATCAACCCTGATTAACTCCAGCTTGTGAAGCATTGTATGACTCATCATATAACAATCTTGTTCAAACGGCCAGTTTCGAAGATATTACCACACGAGGAGTAGATATAAGTCACGGAGGAGGGCAGAGAGAGAGAGAAAAGCAGGAGGAAGGTGAGGGTAGGTGAATGAGGACAGAGAGGGGAACATGAAGTATAAACACAAGGCAGAGCATCAAAGAATGTAGCAGGGAAAATAGCATATGTTGCAATTTTTGACATTTTTTTTAATATGACGAATTAAACATCGAAGACATCACGAAGTTAACTTTGCTCCTGTCATTTCGAACAGGTAATCACAAATAGGTAATTTCAATTAATTCAGTTAATCGCAAAAGGTAAAGGCTTACACATAAAATAAACTTAATAACAAGGAAAAACGGGAGGCAATGATAAAAATGCAATTAATATTCAGATATGAGTAATAGAGCTTAATGCCTTGATCAAAAAAGTTGTCATGATTTTATTTCATATTCTTTTAAAGCTTATATGTTTTTTTTGACACATAATGCCTGTTTTGTATGTTTGCGGATTTTAAGCATTACGTTGTATATATATTTATATTATATATATTATATATATATTATATATATATATTTTATATATATATATATATATATATTATATATATATATATATAATATATATATTTGTGTATGCAATAATTTCCCAAAAATCTTTGTGAACCTAACGGAAAAAATATTTTTTCATTGTGTTTACTATTAAATTATTGTAAACTTATCTAAAATATATTTAATTGGATTAGGCTAAATTAAATTGAGCTTGTTATAATAAGATTAGGTAAGTTTTCTAAGGTACTTTTGGTACAAAATTATTAATTTTTATATTAACCTATTCGGCACGCATATATATATATATGTATATAAAATTTTAAAATATAATTTTAATATAAAATATATATATATATATATAAAAATATATATATAGTGTGTGTGGTGTGGTTGTGTATAAATATAGGGAAGTACCCTTTAATAGCTGGACTCGGGACCCTCATCCTCAGAGGAAGCCCAATAAACGTACCCTCAGGGGAAAACTCAAGGTTCTCCCCGGAGCTGTTTGAATAATATATAATAAAAATTATAGAGGAATAAGTTTACTGAGTATACCAGGAAAAGTTGTACGGTAGGGTTATAATTGAAAGAAATTAGAGGGTAAGACAGAAAGTAGGATTGCGGAAACAGGGAGGTTTCAGAGTGGTAGGGGAGTGTAGATTTACATTGAAGCATATATGTAAACATATTTAGAAAAAAGGTAGGAAGTTTTTATTGCATTTATGGATTTAGAAAAGGCATATGATAGAGTGGATAGAGGAGCAATGTGGCAGATGTTGCAAGTATATGGAATAGGTGGTAAGTTATTAAATGCTGTAAAGTTTTTATGAGGATAGTGAGGCTCGGTTAGGGTGTTAGAAGAGAGGAGAATACTTCCCCGGGAAAAGTAGGTCTTAGACAGGATGTGTAATGTCGCCATGGTTAATATATTAATAGATTGGGGTTGTAAAAGAAGTAAAGCTGGGTTTCGGGAGAGGGGGTGGGATTTAAATTTTGGGGGGAATCAAATTCAAAATGGGAATTGACAGTTACTTTTTTGCTGATGATACTGTGCTTATGGGAGATTCTAAAGAAAAATTGCAAAGGTTAGTGGATGAGTTTGGGAATGTGTGTAAAAAGGGAGAAAAGTTGAAAGTGAACATAGAAAAGAGTAAGGTGATGAGGGTATCAAATGATTTAAAGAAAATTGGATATCAAAATTGGGGAGTTATGGAAGAAGTGAATGTTTTCAGATACTTGGGAGTTGACGTGTCGGGCGGGTGGATTTATGAAGGATGAGGTTAATCATAGAATTGATGAGGGAAAAAGGTGAGTGGTGCGTTGAGGTATATGTGGAGTCAGAAAAACGTTATCTATGGAGGCAAAGAAGGAAAGTATGAAAGTATAGTAGTAACAACACTCTTATATGGGTGGAAGCTTGGGTGGTAAATGCAGCAGCGAGGAGCGGGTTTGGGGGCCCGTGGAGATGTCCTGTTTAAGGGCAATGTTTTTGGTTTAAATTATTATGCAGGAAAATTCGGAGTGTGGAAATTAGGAAAAGGTTTGTGGAGTTAATAAAAAAGTATTAGTCAGGAGGGCAGAAGAGGGGTTGTTGAGGTGGTTGGTCATTTAGAGAGAATGGATCAAAGTAGAATGACATGGAAAGCATATAAATTTATAGGGGAAGGAAGGGGGGTAGGGGTCGTCCTCGAAAGGGTTGGAGAGAGGGGTTAAAGGAGGTTTTGTGGGCAAGGGGCTTGGACTTCCAGCAAGCGTGCGTGAGCGTGTTAGATAGGAGTGAATGGAGGGCGAATGGTACTTGGGACCTGACGATCTGTTGGAGTGTGAGCCCGGGTTAATATTTAGTGAAGGGATTCAGGGGAAACGGTTATTTTCATATAGTCGGACTTGAGTCCTGGAAATGGGAAGTACAATGCCTGCACTTTAAAGGAAAGGGTTTGGGATTTGGCGTTTGGGGGATATGTTGTGTATCTATATGTGTATGCTTCTAAACTGTTGTATTCGAGCACCTCTGCAAAAACAGTGATAATGTGTGAGTGTGGTGAAAAAGTTGAATAATGATGAAAATATTTTCTTTTTGGGGATTTTTTCTTTCTTTTTTGGTCACCCTGCCTCGGTGGGAGACGGCCCCACTTGTTGAAAATATAATATATATATTATATATATTATATATATTTTTATATATATATATATATATTATATTTTAAAATATATATATAAATATATATATATATATATATAATATTATATATATATATATAATATATTTATATATATATAATATATATATATATATATATTTTATTTTATATATAATATATATATATGTATGTATATATATTATATATATATATATATATATAATATATATATATATATTATATATTTTAATATATATATATATATTTGTATATAATATATATATATATATATATATATATTATTTTAAAATATATTTTATATTTTTATATATATATATATATATTATGTATTTAAATTTATTATATATTATGTATTATATATATATTTATATATATATATATTATATAAAATTATTTTATATATATATAAAATATATTATTATTATATATATATATATTATTATGTTATATATATATATATATATATGTATATATTTTAATTTTATATTATTTTTATATATATATATTTTATATATATATATTATATTTATATATATATATATTTATATTTTATTATATATTTTTATATATATATTATTATGATATATATATATTTATATATATATATATTATATATATTATTGTTTAGATATTAAATCAGAAACAAAATAGGATACTTGTAACTAATTAATAGTTTTTAAACTAGTGGAGGATATGGGTGCCAATAGAGTTGTTTTGATATTAGCCTCTAATTTTGAACTGGGTAACTGGTATCATTGGATATCGGGTATTTTCGATGGCCTATGGTATCATATCGGTGGGTACAGTAATTTTGATGGTTTTTTGCTCGGGGTGGGTTCTGGCAAAAAAATTTTGGTATTGTCCAGCCCTAGTTTCGGGAGTACAGATTGAGCCAGGGGCTTTGAAATTAATTCTATACCACTGCGCCTACACCACCACCATACCAACAGATATCGTCTCAACCCGCTACTTACTTGTAGCTTAGCTGACATAGGAAATAGGAGCTTGTTTCTGAGCTGGGTTGCAAATTGTTGGATGCTTCTGTAAAAATGACTGGTAACGTGGTGACTCTGCAACTTCCAGCACAATAGTACGTGGGCAGGTTGGGGAGTATGCGTTAGGGTGGTGGTGGTCAATGGTTAGCACGTACAGTTTTTTTCGCATTAAAACCTCGGATTTGGATATAGTAAATATTAGGCGTCAAATTCTGCTTTTTTTTCAAATAAGAAAGATAGTGTTCAAGATGCGAGGTAAAACTTTACTTCTTAACACTTGAGCTGAAGGAATCTCTCTCTCTCTCTCTCTCTCTCTCACTCTCTCTTCTCTTCTCTCCTCTTTCCCCTCCCATCACATATTATCTTAGCCTGTGGCAAGTGTTTCCTCACTCCACCAGTTGCTGGGGGCACTAGTCGGAGTCCTAGTGTATTTTGCCACGTTTCCCCGGGGAGGGGAAAACTAGGGGGGGGTTTTTAAAAGGGAGGG
>NW_026507000.1:0-24409 GCF_026875155.1 Cherax quadricarinatus | reverse complement strand
AGAAAATTCGGAGGGGGAAATTGGGGAAAAATTGGGGAAAAAATTTAAAGGGGGCTGAAGAGGGGTTGTTGAGGGGTTTGGCATTTACAAGAAGGGATCAAAAAGAATACATGGAGAGCGTATAAATCTGTAGGGAAAGGAAGGGGGTTTTAGGGGTCGTCCTGGGAAAAGGTTGGAGGGGGGGGGGAAAAAGGAGGTTTTTGTGGCGAGGGGCCTGGACTTCCGGGCAAGCGTGCTGAGGTGTAAATAGGGGGGTTGAAGGGACGAATGGATTTGGGACTGACGATTGTTGGAGTGTGAGCGGGTAATGTTTATGAGAGTTCGGGGGAAACAGGTTATTTTTATATAGCCGACTTGAGTCGGGAAATGGGAAGTACAATGCCTGCACTCTAAAGGAGGGTTGGATATTGGCAGTTTGGAAGATATGTTGTGTATCTTTATCGTATATGCTTCTAAGTGTTGTATTCGGGCACCTCTGCAAAACAGTGATAATGGTGAGTGAGGTGAAAGTGTTGAATAATGAAAGTATTTTCTTTTTGGGGATTTTCTTCTTTTTTGGGTCACCTGCCTCGGTGGAGACGGCCGACTTTGTTATAATATATTATTATATATTATATATATATATATATATATATATAATATAAAATATATATATATAATATACAAAATAATTAGAAAAACTTACCTAACCTTTTTATTATTTAAAAAGTATAACTTATAATATATAGCATATTCACAAACATGATCATTTGCGAAGAGACTCGATCCTAGAATTGGAACAAGGTACCAGTGCTTACGCAACCTTAGGCACAGGTGGTAACGCCAGGTATTGACCAGTGTAGCTAGGTTGTAAAGCACGCCTATTGCATGTACTGGGTTGAGTCTCCTTAGCAAGATCAGTGTTTTGAATATTTCGCCTGGTTCGAATTCCTGGATATATATAGAATATATATATATAATTTTAATAGTATATAATATATATATATATTATATATATATATATATATAGTATATATATAATAAGTATAGGGCTATACAGTTGCTGCTATGATAATGTAAAAATTAATAATTTTGTACCAAAAGTACCTTAGAAAACCAACCTGACCTTGTTATAACAAGCATAATTTAAAATAGCCTATCCCAACTAAATATATTTTACATAAGTTTACAGAAATTTAATAATAAACATACACAATGAAATACATTTTTTTGCTAGGTTCAGAAAGATTTTTGCGAAAATATTGCATACGCAAATTTTCGCTTGCCTTATTCAGCAAGAAGAGCGTTGATATTTAAGTTAAAATCGCAATGTTTTACCAATTCGGCTCGACATATTACTTTATATTATATATATAATTTATTATATATTATATATATATATATTATATATATATATATATAAATATATATATATATAATATATATATAATATATATATAATAAATAAAAAAAAAACATAAATCAGAAGCTCTTTAGAGTTGAAAGGTTAACTGAGTATCATCTTGAAACATAAGTTACTCTTGATTAGCATCACTTTCGTGAAACTTATGGACATTACTGTCATTTTGTGCTTTTCTTAAAACATTCCTTAGTCAGCAGAGCACAGGCAGGGGAGTGGCGGATGCATCTCTTAGCTGGCCTTTCTGGACTGGACGGTACTCCTAAAAGCATGTGTCTAGGCCCGAACTGAAATTCTCATTCCCTTTTTATTGGATTGCTTCTCAAGATGCAATTACAATCTGCAATGGGAAAGGCCTCGAAGCAACTTCATTACGCAAGCTCACCCTTCCTCCCTCCCTTGCGGTTCTGTTGTAATGTTGATTTCTTTTTTGCGATTAGTTACATTACATATGTATCTATGTATGTATGTATGTAGGGTGACCCTGTAAAAGAAGAAACACTTTCACCATCCACTCCATCACTGTCTTCCCAGAGGCACTCCGATACTGCAGCTTGAAACAGTTCATGTTCCCAACTCTCCTTCAGAGTACAGACGCTTTGCTAACAGATTTCCTTGAATCCTTTAATGTTACGTAGCTTTCAAATCCAACTTCCATCTAACACCATGCTGGATGTCTAAGACCCTCGCACGCAAAACCTCCTTGCGCCTCCTCCCTCCAACCTGTCATAGGACGACCCATATCCCGCTTTCCCTCCTCTACAGATTTACATGCCCTCCAAGTCATCCTATGGATAATAGTTTTAGTAATCCCGCACCTCCTAATCTCCAAACTGCGGATTCTATGCATAATATTCACACCACACATTGCCATCAGACAGGACATCTCCAATGCCTCCAGCCTTCTCCTTGTTGCAACATTCATAACCCAGGATTTAAAACCCACATAAGCGCACTGATACTCTCATATATTTCTTTCTTTTGCCTCCGTGCATAACGTTCTTTTTCTTACATTTTTCCGTTCGTTAGATCTATGGGTCACCTTATCTTTCACAGACAAGTTGACAAGTCCACTCCCAAATATCTGAATACATTCACTTCCTCCATACTCCTTCCAATCTAATATTCAAACATTCATTACCAAAATTTTTAGTTGCCTATCATCACCTTGCTCTTTATGTTCACTCTTAATTTCCTATTTTACATGCTCACCCAAATTCTTCCACCTGCGTTTCCAGCTTTTCTTTAGAATATCTCAAAAACGCAGTATCATCGGAAAAAAGCAACTTTGACAACTTCCTCTCTATATTAAATGCCTTATCTTTTAATCTCTCCTACATAACCTAAGCCTCACTATCCTAATAAAACCTTAACTGCTTTCAACAACCTACCACTTATTTCATACACTTGCAACATCCACCATATCATATGCCTTTTGCAGTTCCATGCAACGAAAACTTTCTTACCCTTATCTAAATACTAAACACTGTTCACGTACATGCTTCGCTGTAAACACTTGGTCTACACCCCCCCCCCCCTCATTCTAAAGTCTCCTTGTTCAACTGAGATCGTCCTCTCCGAGTTATCTTTAAAATTTTCAACAATAACTACCATACACCTTCCCTGGTACACACAACAAGCCTTTGTTTCCCTTTAATTCTTACATTCTCTTTCGTCCCCATTTGCCTTTAAGCAAGATTTTATGCATGTTCTCTGCCATTCACTACGAAACTATATCCTTCACCTACTTTTTAACCATCTTGATCCCATTAAATCCTATCTGCTTTAAACCACCCTTACTTGTTTTCCACAGCCACATGCACCAGCTACACTCACATATGGTTCTTACCACGCTCAAAAAGATATGTACCTCCCTTTAACCAGCAAAACAGTTCCTCATAATGTTCCCTCTATCTTTCACTATATCCTCACTCCCCATCTAATAACTCTCATCTTCTGTTTTTTAGCGTCAAATCTATTCGTAACGAGGCTTTCTCATCATAATCTCACACCAAAACTAATTTTTAAATTCTCAGCAAAATTTGTTGACACCTTACCCAATCTCTCATTTGCTCCACTCTGGCATTCCCATTACCCATTCAATTAATGTCTCTTTAATTCACCAATATACCTTCCTCCCTCTATTACATCTGCTTTTGTAAAACCTCTCATATGATAACTTATTCTCTCTACACTTGTTTTAGCTTATCCCACAAACCACACACATATTATTAATATATATATATACATATATATATATATATATATAAATATATAATCTATTATTTATAATATATATATATATAATATATATAAATATATATATATTAAATATAATATATTATATATATATATATATAGGGCATCCCAGGTCCGTATCGCCCTTTCCAGTCCAATGTGATCCAGAGTCCATCCGAGTCCGTTCAGATGCTCTCCACTTCCCCAACTTTCCCAGGATCTGCCTTAGCAACCATATCTTCCCTTCTTTCCCAGGAGTCCGCCTCAGATAATATCCCCCCCTTCCCTTCCCCACTTCCCCAAGTGCTCTCGCCTTCCCAGGTCCAGTGTCCCAGATCCCCATCCGTCCCCTCAGATAGTTCTCCCTTCCCCACTTTCCCAGGTCTGCCTTAGCAACCAGTATCTCCTTCTTTCCCATGAGCCCGCCTCAGTATTCACCCCCCCTTCCCCCACTATCCCCAAGGTGCTCTCGCCCACTCCCAGGTCCATGTGTCCAGCAGTCCCCCTCCGTGTCCGTCAGATTTTCTCGCCTTCCCCACCTTCCAGGGTAGCCTCAGCAACCATATCTATTCTTTCCCTGGAGTTCGCCTCAGATATTCCGATTCCCCCCCTTCCTCCCCCCTTCCCTAAGGTGCCCTCAGCCTTTCCCCAGGTCCATGTGTCCAGGAGTCCACCTGTCCCTCAGATGTTCCTCCCTTCCCCACTTTCCCAGGGTCTGCCTTAGCAACCAGAATCTCCTTCTTTCCCAGGAGTCCGCCTCAGATATTCCCCCCCTTCCCTTCCCCACTTCCCCAAGGTGCTCTTCGCCTTACCCAGGACCATGTGTTCCGGAGTTTCATCCTTGAAACCTCAGATGTTCTCCCTTCCCAACTCTCCCAGGTCTCCTTAGCAACCAGAATCTCCTTCTTTCCCAGGAGTTCCACATCAGATATTCCCCCTTTTCCCATCCCCACTCCCCAAGGTGCTCCCGCCTTCCCAGTCCAGGTGTCCGGCGCCATCCGTGTCCCCTCAATGTTCTCCCATCCACTTTCCCCAGGATCTGCCTGCACCCAGTATCTCCTTCTTCCCAGGAGTCCGCCTCAGATATTCCCTCCCCCCCCTATCCCCAATTCCCCAAGGTGCTTTCGCCTTTTCCCGTTCATGTGTGCGGGAGTCCATCCCGTGTCCCTCAGGAGTTCTCCCGTCCCACTTTCCAGATCGGCCTTAGCAACCAGTATCTCCCTTCTTTCTCAGGAGTCCGTCCTCAGATATACCCCCCCCATCCCCACTTTCTTCCCCAAAGGTGCTCTCCACCTTTCCCAGGTCCCATGTGTCCAGGAGTCCAATCCGTGTCCCCATCAGATGTTCTCCCTTCCCACACTGTTCCCAGGGTCTTAACCTTAGCAACCAGTATCTCCTTCTTTCCCAGGAGTCCGCCTCAGATATTCCCCCCCCCATCCCCACTTCCCCAAGGTGCTTTCCCGCCTTTCCGCAGGTTCATGTGTGCGGAGTCCATCCGTGTCCCCTCAGATGTCTCAGCCCTCCCCACTTTCCCAGGTCTGCCTTAAGCAAACCAGTATCCTCCTTCTTTCCCAGGAGGCCCGCCTCAGATATCCCCCCCTCTTCCCTCCCCACTTCTCCAAGGTGCTCTCGCCATTTCCCAGTCCATGTGTCCCAGGAGTCCTATCCGTGTCCCCTCAGATGTTCTCCCTTCCACACTTTCCCAGGGTCTACCTTAGCAACCAGTATCTCCTTCTTTCCCAGGAGCCCGCCTCAGATATTCCCACCCCCTTTCCTTCCCCGCTTCCCCAAGTGCGCTCCTCCTCGCCTTTTCCCAGGCCATGTGTCCGGGAGTCCATCCGTGTCCCCTCAAGTTTTCTCCCCTATCCCCACTTTCCCAGGGTCTGCCTTAGCAACCAGTATCTCCTTCTTTCCCAGGAGCCCGCCTCAGATATTCTCCCATATGATAACTTATTCTCTCTTAACACACTTTGTTTTAGCTTATCCCTACAAACCACACACATATTATTAATAATAGATATATACATATATATAATATATAAATATATATATATATAATATACTATATATATATTATATATATATATTAAATATATATATATATATATATATATATATATATAACTATGGGCATCCCAGGTCCGTATCGCCTTTCGCAGTCCATGTGTCCAGGAGTCCATCCGTGTCCCGTCAGATGCTCTCCCTTCCCCACTTTCCTTCCCAGGATCTGCCTTAGCATACCATTATCGTCCTTCTTTTCCCAGGAGTCCGCCTCAGATATTCCCCCCCTTCCCTTCCCCACTTCCCGAAGGTGCTCTCGCCTTTCCCAGGTCCATGTGTCCAGGAGTCCATCCGTGTCCCCTCAGATGTTCTCGTTCTCCGTTCCCCCCACTTTCCCAGGGTTTGCCGTTAGCAACCAGTATCTCCCTTCTTTCCCAGGGAGTTCGCCTCAGATATCCCCCCCTTCCCATCCCCACTTTCTCGAAGGTGCTCACGCCGTTTCCAGGTCCAGTTCCAGCATCCTCCGTGTCCCCTAAGATGTTGCTCCCTTCCCCCACTTTCCCCAGGTTTGCCTTAAACAACCGTATCTCCTGCTTTCCCAGGATTCACCTCAGATATCCCCCCCCACCTTCCGCACTATTTTCCCCAAAGGTGCTCTCGGCCTCTCAGGTCCATGTGCCAGCAGTCCCTCCGTGTCCGTTCAGAATGTTCTCCCTCCCCACTTTCCCAGGGTCGCCTCACAACCAGTATCTCAATTCTTTCCCAGGAGTTCGCTAGATATTCCCCCCTTTCCCTCCCCACTTCCCCAAGGTGCTCTCCGCTTTCCCAGGTCCCATGTTGTCCAGAGTCCACCGTGTCCCCCTCAATGTTCTTTCTTTCCCTTCCCCACTTTCCCAGGGCTGCCTTAGCAACCAGAATCTTTCCTTCTTTCCCAGGAGTCCGCTCCGATATTCCCCCCTCTTCCCTCCCCACTTCCCCAAGTGCTTCTTCGCCGATCCAGGTCCATGTGTCCCGGAGTTCATCCGTGTCCCTCAGATGTTCTCCTCCCTTCCGTCCACTTTCCCAGGTCTGCCTTAGCAACCAGAAATCTCCTTCTTCCCAGGAGTCCGCCCTCAGATATTCCCCCTCTTCCTTCCCCACTTCCCCAAGGTGCTCTCGCCTTTTCCCAAGTCCATGTGTCGCAGAGCCATCCGTGTCCCTCAAGATGTTCTCCCTTCCCCACTTCCCAGGGTCTGCCTTAGCAACCAGTATCCCTTCTTTTCCCAGGATCCCGCCTCAGATACAAGCCTTCCCCCCTCTTCCCTTCCCCACTTCCCAAGGGTGCTCTCGCCTTTCCCAGGTCCATGTTTCAGGAGTCCATACGTTCCCCCAGATGTTTTCTCCCTTCCCCACTTTCCAGGGCCTCTGCCTTAGCAACCAGTATCTCCTTCCTTCCAGGAGCCCGCCTCGAGAGGGAGATATTCCCCCCTTTCCCTTCCCCACTTCCCAAGGTGCCTCGCCTTTCCCCAGTCCATGTGTCCGGAGTCCATCCGTGTCCCTCGAGTTTCTCACATTTCCCCACTTTCTCTAGGGTCCTGGCCTTAGCAACCAGTTCTCCTTCTTTTCCCCAGGAGCCCGCCTCAGATATTCTCCCATATGATAACTTATTCTCTCTTAACACTTGTTTAGCTTATCCCCAAACCCACACACATATTATTAAATATATAAATATAATAGATATATATATATATATATATATATAAATATATATATAAAAGATATATATATATATATATACTATATATATATATATATATATATATATATATATATTAGATATATAAAATATATATATATAAATATATATCATATATATCTAAATATATATATATAATATATATATATATATATATTATATATATATATTATAAATATAAATTAATAATATGTGTGTGGGTTTGTGGGATAAGCTAAACAAGTGTTAAGAGAGAATAAGTTATCATATGGGAGAATATCTGAGGCGGGCTCCTGGGAAAGAAGGAGATACTGGTTGCTAAGGCAGACCCTGAGAAAGTGGGGAAAGTGAGAACATCTGAGGGACACGGATGGACTCCCGGACACATGGACCTGGGAAAGGCGAGAGCACCTTGGGGAAGTGGGGAAGGGAAAGGGGGGAATATCTGAGGCGGGCTCCTGGGAGGAAGGAGATAGGTTTCTAATCAAGACCCTGGAAAGTGGGGAAGGGAGAACCAACTGAGGGGACACGGATGGACTCCGACACTGACCTGGGAAAGGCGAGATGCACCTATGGAGAATGGGGAAGGAAAGGGGGAATATCTGAGCGGATCCTGGGAAAGATGGAGATACTGGTTGCTAAGGCAGACCCTGGAAAGTGGGAAGGAGAACATCATGAGGGGACACGGAAGACTCCTGACACATGGACCTGGGAAAGGCGAGAGCACCTTGGGAAGTGGGGAAGGGAAAGAGGGGGAATATCTGAGGCGGACTCCTGGGGAAAGAAGTAGATTCTGGTTACTAAGGCAGATACCCTGGAAAGTGGGGAAGGAGAACATCTGAGGGACACGGATGAACTCCTACACATGGACTGGGTAGGCGAGAACACCTTGGGGAAAGTGGGGAAGGGAAGAGGGGGAATATCTGAGCGGACTCCTGGGAAAGAAGAGATTCTGGTTTGCAAGCAGACCCTGGAAAGTGGGGAAGGAGACACATCTGAGGGAACGGGATGGACTCCTGGACACATGACCTGGGAAAGGCGAGAGCCACCTTGGGGAAGTGGGGAAGGGAAGGGGGGAATATCAAAGGCGAACTCCTGGAAAGAAAAGATACTGTTGCTGAGCAGACCCTGGGAAAGTGGGAGGGAGAACATCTGAACGACACGGAGGGACTGCTGACACATACCTTGTGGAGAGGCGAGAGCACCTTTGGAATTCGTAAGGGGGGGGAATAAAACTAGAAGGCGAAACACCTGGGAAAGAAGGAGATTACTGGTTGCTAAGGCAAACCCAGGGAAGTGGGGTAGAGGGTACATCTTAGGGGACACGGAGGGACTGCTGGACACATGGACCTGGGAAAGGCGAGAGCACCATCGACATGGGAAGGGAAGGGGGGAATAACTGAGGCGAACTCCTGGGAAAGAAGGAGAACTGGTTGCTAAGGCAAACCCTGGGAAAGTGGGGATCCGGAGAAACATCTGAGGGACACGGACGGACTCCTGGACACATGGACCAGGGAAAGGCGAGAGCACCTTGGGAAAGTGGAAGGGAAGGGCGGGAATATCTAGGCGACTCCTGGGAAAGAAGGAGATACTGGTTCTAAGGCAGATCCAGGAAAGTGGGGAAGGGAGAGCATCTGAAAACGGACAAGGATGGACTCCTGGAACATGGACCTGGGATAGGTCGATACGGACCCTGGGATGCCCTAGAATATATATATACATAATATAATAAATATAAATATATATATAAAGATTATATATATAAATATATATATATAGATAAAATATATATATATATATATATGTATATATAAATATATAATAATATGTGTGGGGTTTGTGATAAGCTAAACAAGTGTTAAGAGAGAAATAAGTTATCAATGTGAAATATCTGAGGCGGGCTCCTGGGAAAGAAGGAGATACTGGTAGCAAAGGCAAGACCCAGGAAGTGGGAAGGGAGAACATCGAGGGGACCGGAATGGAACTCCCTGACACATGACCTGGGAAAGGCGAAGACCTGGGGAAGCGGGAAGGTGGAAAGGGGGAATATCTGAGGCGGGCTCCTGGGGAAAGAAAGGAGATACAGGTGCTAAGGTAGACCCTGGGAAAAGTGTGGAAGGGAAGACATCTGAGGGGACACGGATGGACTCCTGGACCCATGGACCCTGTGGAAAGGCGAAGAGCAAAAAAATCCCCCTTGGAGAAGTGGGGAAGGGAATGAGGGGGGATATCGAGGCGGCTCCTGGGAAAGAAGGAGATACTGGTTCTAAGGCAACCCTGGGAAAGTGGGGAGGGAGAACATCTGAGTGGACCCGGAATGGACTCCCGCACACATTAACCTGGGAAAGGCAAAAGCACCTATGGGGAAGTGGGAAAGTGGGGAATATCTGAGGCGACTCCTGGAAAGAAGAGATACTGGTGCTAAGGTAGACCCTGGGAAAGTGTGGAAGGAGAACATCTGAGGGGACACTGATGGACTCCTGGACACATGGACCTGGGAAAGGTGAGAGCACCTTGGGGAAGTGGGGATGGGGGGGTAATATCTGACGGCGGCTCCTGAGAAAGAAGGAGATACTGGTGCTAAGGCAGATCCTGGAAAGTGGGGAAGGAGAACACTGAGGGACACGGATAGGACACCCGCACACTGAACCTGGAAAGGGCGAAAGCACCTAGGGGAGTGGAAGGGGGGGAATATCTAGGCGGAAACTCCTGTGGAAAGAAGGAGATTACTGGTTGCTAAGCAGATCCTGGGAAAGTGGAGGGGAGACATCTGAGGGGACACGGATGGACTCCTGACACCTGGACTCTGGGAAAGGCGAGAGCACCTTGGGGAAGTGTGGAAGGAAAAGGGGGAATATCTGAGGTGGACCCTGGAAAAAGGAGATTCTGGTTGCTACGGCAGACCCTGGGAAAGTGGGGAAGGGAGAACATATGAGGTTACACGATGAAACTCCTGGACACATGGACCTGGGTAAGGCAGAGCACCTAGGGGAAAGTGGGAAGGGAAGAGGGGGAAAATCTGAGCGGACTCCTGGGAAAAGAAGGCGATTCTGTTGCTAAGTCAGACCCTGGAAAAAGTTTTTTTTTTGGGGAAGGGAGAACATCTGAGCGGACACGGATGGACTCTGGAACACATGACCTGGAAAGGCGAGTGCACCTTGGGGAATGGGGAAGGGAAAGGGGGGGAATATCTGAGGCGACTCCTGGGAAAGAATGAGATACTGGTAGCTGAGCAGACTGGGAAAGAGGGTGAAGGGAGAACATCGAACGACACGGAGGACTGCTGACACATGACCAGGATAGGCGAGAGCACCTTGGGTAAGTGGGGAAGGGGGGTGAAATATCTGAGGCGGGCTCCTGGGAAAGAGGAGATACTGGTTGCTAAGGCAGACCCTGGGAAAAGTGGGGAAGGGAGTAACACTGAGGGGACACGGTTGGACTCCTGGACACATGGACCTGGGAAAGGCGAGAGCACCTTGGGGAAGTGGGGAAGGAAAGGTGGGGAATATCTGAGGCGGACTCCTGGGAAAGAAGAAGATACAGGGTTCTAAGGCAGATCCTGGGAAAGGGGGAAGGAGAGCATCAGAACGGACACGGATGGACTCCTGGACACATGGGACCTGGGAAAGGCGATACGGACCTCTGATGCCCTATATATATATATAATATATAATATATTATATAATATATCTATAAATATAATATATATAATATATATATATATATATATATATATATATATTTATATATATATATATATACTGTATATATATATATTTAAAAATATTGTGTGGTTTTGTGGATAAGCTAAAACAAGTGTTTAAGAAGAGAATAATTATCAATATGAGAGGTTTTTACAAAGCAGATGGGTAATAGAGGAGAAGGAATATATGGTGAATTAAAGAGTCCAACCATAATATGAATGGTAAGGGAATGCATGATGGAGCAAATAGAGATTGGTAAGGTGTCAACAAATTTGCTGAGAATAAAAATTAGTTTTGGAATGAGATTATGTTGAGAAAGTCCTCGTTACGAATCGATTAGACGCTAAAAACAGAAGATGAGAGTTATTAGATGGGGAGTTAGGATATAGTGAAGATAGAGGGAACAGTTATGAGGAACTGTTTGCTGATAAAGGAGGTACAATAATCCTTTTGAGCGAGGAAAATCCATATGTGATGTAGGCTGGGTGCATGTGCTGTGGGACAACATTAAGGGGGGTAAAGCAGATAGGATTAATGGGATCAAGAAATGTTAAAAGTAGTGAATGATATAGTTTTCGTAGTGAATGGCCAGAGAACATGCATAAAATCTTGCAAAAAGGCACAAGGGACATAGAGAATGTAAGAATTACAGGAACAACCTGTTGTGTGTACCAGGAAGGTTATGGTAGTTATTGTTGAAAAATTTTACAGATAACACGGAAGAGCCGATCTCATTGAACAAGGAGACTTTAGGAAGGATGAGGGGGGGGGGTGTAGACCAAGTGTTTACAGCGAAGCATGTACGTGAGACAGTGTTTAATATTTAGATAAGGGAAGGAAAGTTTCGGGTGCATGAACTGCAAAATGGCATATAATGTGGAATGGTTGCAAGTGTATGAAATAAGTGGTAGGTTTGAAAGCAGTTAAGTTTTCTTAGAAAGTGGAGGCTTGGAAATGTAGAAGATTAAAAGATCACGGTCATATAATATAGAGAGGAAGTCGTCAAAGTTGCTTTAATCCCGAAGATCCGCGTTTTTGAGATATTCTAAAGAAAAGCTGAAACGCAGTTGGGAAGAAAATGGGTGAGCAATGTAAAATAGAAATTAAGAGTGAACATAAAGAGCAAGGTGATGATATGCAACTAATAAATTTGGTAATGGAAGGTTAGAATAATAGATTGGAAGGAGTATGGAGGAAGTGAATGTATTCAGATATTGGGAGTGGACTTGTCAACTTGTCTGTGAAAGATAAGGTGAACCCATAGATCTAACGAACGGAAAAAGTAAGAAAAAGAATGTATGCACGGAGGCAAAAGAAAGAATCTAAATGAGAGTATCATTGCGCTTATGTGGGTTTTAAATCCGTGGGTTATGAATGTTGCAACAAGGAGAAGGCAGGAGGCATTTGAGATGTCCTGTCCTGCTGGCAATGTGTGGTGTGAATATTATGCATAGAAATCCGCAGTTTGGGGGGGGGGGGGGGGAGGGGATGAAAGTGCGGTTACTAAAACTATATCCATAGATGACTTGGAGGCATGTAAATCTGTAAGGAGGGGAAAGCGGATATGGTGTCGTCCAATGACAGGTTGGAGGGAGGAGCGCAAAGGAGGTTTTGCGTGCGAGGGTCTTAGACACCCACATGCGGTAGATGGAAGTTGGAGTGAAAGCTACGTAACATTAAAGGATTCAAGGAAATCTGTTATAGCAAAGCGTCTTTACTCTGAAGGAGAGTTGGGAACATGAACGTTTCAAGCTGCAGTATCGAAGTGCTGTGGCAAGACATGATGGAGTGGAATGGTGAAAGTTGTTTCTTCTTTTACAAGGTCAACCCTACATACCATACATACATAATAAAAACATAGTAATTTCAACTAATCGCAAAAAAAGAATCAACATTACCACAGAACCGCAAGGAGGAGGAAGGGTGAGCTTGGCGTAAATGAAAAGTATGCTTCGAGGCCTTTCCATTGCAGATTGTAATTGCTCTGAGAAGCAATCCAATAAAAAGGGAATAGAGAATTTCCATTCGGGCTATTAGACACATGCTTTTTAGGAGTACCGTCCAGTCAGAAGGCCATCACAGGAATACAACCGCCACTCCCCGCTGTGCTCTGCTGACTAAGGAAATTTTAAGAAAAGCACAAAATTGACAGTAATGTCATAAGTTCACGAAAAGTGATGCTAATCAAAGAGTAACTTAGGTTTCAAGAATGATACTCAGTTTAACCTTTCAACTCTAAAGAGCTCATGTGTGTGTATATATATATATATATATATATATAAATATAATAAATATATATATAATATATATAAAAATATAGATAAAATAAATATATATATATATATATAGAAATATAATAAAATAAATATATATAATAATATATATATATAAATATATATATATATATATATATATTATATATATATATATATATATATATATAAAGTAATATGTCGAGCCGAATTGGTAAAACATGCGATTTTAACTTAAAATAACAACTCTCTTTCTTTGCTGAATAAGGCAGCGAAAATTTGCGTATGCAATAATTTCGCAAAAAATCTTTCTAACCTAGCAAAAAAATGTATTTCATTGTGTATGTTTATTATTAAATTTTCTGTAAAACTTATGTAAATATATTTAGTTTGGATAGGCTAATTTAATTATGCTTGTTATAACAAGGTCAGGTTGGATTTTCTAAGTGTGACTTTTGGTACAAATTATTAATTTTTTACATTATCATAGCAGCACTGTATAGCCCTATACATTTAATTATATATATATATATAATATATATATAATATATATATATATATATATATACAAATATATATATATATATATATATATATATGCCAGAATTCCGTAGAAACAGGCGAAATATTCACAAACACTGATCTCTGGCTGAGGAGACTCGAACCTACGAACATTGGAGCAAGGTAGGCAGTTGCTTAACCAACCAAGCTACACTGGTCAATACCTTGGCGTCTACCGACCATGTTTAGCTAGGTTGGTAAAGCACTTGTGTACCTTTGTTCCCAAGGTTCGTAGTCGAGCTCCTTCAGCAAAGATCAGTGTTTGTGCATATGTATATATCTATATAGTTGGGATAGCTAATATAAATAACGCTTGATATAACAAGGTTAGGTAAGTTTTTCTAAGGTTCTTTTGGTATAATATAAATATATAAATAAATATAAATTTTAAAATAAATAAATATATAATATATATATTATATATATATAACTATATATATATTATATATAACAAGTCGCCGTCCCCCACCGAGGCAGGGTGACCCATAAAAAAAAAAAAAGAAAAAAAGAAAATCCCCCAAAAAGAAAATACTTTCTTATTCAACACTTTCACCACACTCACACATAATCACAGTATTTGCCGAGTGGGGCCCAGAATACAACCTTAGAAGCATAACGTATAAAGATATACAACATATCCTTCCAAAACTCAATATCCCGAACCCCTCCTTAGATTGCAGGCATTATACTTCCCATTTCCAGGACTCAAGTCCGGCTATATAAAAATAACCGGTTTCCCTGAATCTCTTCCACTACATATTACCCTGCTCACACTCCAACAGATCGTCAGGTCCCAAATACCATTCGTCTCCTTTCACTCAAAACTAACACGCTCACAGGCAAGCTTGCTGAAGTCCCAGGCCCCTCGCCCACAAACCCGCCTTTACCCTCCATCCCCCAACCTTTTCGAGACGACCCCTAACCCGCTTCCTCCCCTACAGATTCTACGCCTCCATGTCATTCTACTTTGATCCATTCTCTGTAAAGACCCAAACCACCTCAACAACCCTCTTCAGCCCTCTATACTTTTATTAACTCCGTAACCTTCTCCTAATTTCCCACACTCGAATTTTCTGCATAATATTACACCACACATGCACTGACAGGACATCACCACTGCCATCCAATCGCCTCCTCGCTGCTTGCATTCTCAACTCAGCTTCACACACATAATAAGAGTGTGTACTACTATACTTTCATACATTCCCTTCTTTGCCTCCATAGAATTAACGTTTTTGTCTCCATATTAACCACAACGCACAACTCACCTTCTTTCCCTCAGCAATTCTATGATTAACCTCATCCTTCATAAATCCCATCCCCGACACGTCAACTCCAATAATCTGAAAACATTCACTTCTTCCATACTCCTCCTCCTTTGATATCCAATTTTCTTTATCTAAATCATTTGATACCCTCATCACCTTACTCTTTTCTATGTTCACTTCAACTTTCTACCTTTACACACACTCCCAAACTCATCCACTAACCTTTGCAATTTTTTCTTTAGAATCTCCCATGAACACAGAATCATCAGCAAAAATCAACTGTGTCAATTCCCATTTTATATTTGATTCCCTATAATTTAATTACACCCCTCTCCCCGAACACCCTAGCATTTACTTCTTTTACAACCCCATCTATAAATATATTAAACAACCATGGTGACATTACACATCCCTGTCTAAGACCTACTTTTACCGGGAAGTAGTCTCCCTCTCTTCTACACACCCTAACATGAGCCTCACTATCCTCATAAAAACTCTTTACAGCATTTAGTAACTTACCACCTATTCCATATACTTGCAACATCTGCCACATTGCTCCCCTATCCACTCTATCATATGCCTTTTCTAAATCCATAAATGCAATATTATTATTATAATCAAGGGGAAAGCGCTAAACCCGTAGGATTATACAGCGCCTGGGGGGATGTGGAAGTCATTCAGGCTTTGATTCGGGAACTGGAGCACAGATCCATTTCCCTAAATCAAGAGCCTCTCACCAACATCAAGGAACCTTCCCTGAGGGGCATAAATGCAATAAAAACTTCTCTACCTTTATCTAAATACTGTTCACATATATGCTTCAATGTAAACACATGATCTACACATCCCCTACCCACTCTGAAACCTCCTTGCTCATCTGCAATCCTACATTCTGTCTTACCTCTAATTCTTTCTAATAATAACCCTAACCATACACTTTTCCTGGTATGCTCAGTAAACTTATTCCTCTATAATTTTTACAATCTCTTTTGTCCCCCTTCCCTTTATATGAAGGGGCTATACATGCTCTCCGCCAATCCCTAGGTACCTTTCCCACTTTCATACATTTTTAAACAAAAGTACCAAATACTCCAACACCATATTCCCCCCTGCTTTAACATTTCTGTCATGATCCCATCAGTTCCAACTGCTTTACCCCCTTTCTTTCTACGTAATGCCTCAGCACCTCCCTCATACTCACATCCTGTTCTTCATTCCTAAAAGATGGTATACCTCCCTGGCCAGTGCATGAAATTACCACTTCCTTTTCTTCGTCGACATTTAAAAGTTCCTCAAAATATTCTCGCCATCTACCCAAAGCCTCCGTCTCCTCATCTACTAACTCCCTACTCTGTTTTTTAACTGACAAATCCATTCGTTCTCTAGGCTTTCTTAACTTGTTAAACTCACTCCAAATTTTTTTCTTATTTTCATTAAATTTTCTTGACAGTGCCTCTCCCACTTATCATCTGCTCTCCTTTTGCGCTCTCTCACCACTCTCTTCACCTTTCTTTTACTCTCCATATACTCTACTCTTTTTATAGCACTTCTGCTTTGTAAAAACCTCTCATAAGCTAACTTTTTCCTCTTTTATCACACCCTTTACTTCATCATTTCACCAATCACTCCTCTTTCCTCCTGCACCCCCCCCTCCTATAACCACAAACTTCTGCCCCACATTCTAATACTGCATTTTTAAAACTATTCCAACCCTCTTCAACCCCGCCACTGCTCATACTTGCACCAGTCCACCTTTCTGCCAATAGTTCCTTGTATCTCACCCGAACTTCCTCTTC
This sequence comes from Cherax quadricarinatus, assembly GCF_026875155.1. NCBI lineage: Eukaryota > Metazoa > Arthropoda > Malacostraca > Decapoda > Parastacidae > Cherax > Cherax quadricarinatus. The sequence continues at coordinate 7,476 of NW_026507000.1, read as the reverse complement.
CTCTAGTTTATACACTTTCACCTCTCACTTGCTTGTTGTTGCCATTTTCCTCTTTTCCCATCTACCTCTTACTCTTACTGTAGCTACAACTAAATAATGATCCGATATATCAGTTGCCCCTCTATAAACGTGTACATCCGGGAGCTACCGTCAACTTTTTACCCACCAATAATAATTAAACAAACACTTTCATTCGTGCTATATCAACCTTTGTATATTTATTTATCCCTTCTTCATAAAATATGTATTACTTATTATCAAACTCTTTCTACAAAATAGTCAATTAAAGGCTCCCCATTTTTATTTACCCCAGGCACCCAAAAATTTTTTTCCCTGCTACTCCTCCACAAAAATTTTTGCCCACTTTAACCATTGAAATCCCAACACCATTACTCTCACACTTAGTTCAAAACTCCCCAGCATTCACTCAAAAATTTCCCAAAACCCTCTCTCTCTCCTCTGCACTTCCCCTTCTTCAGGTGCTATACGCTTACTATAACCCACTTTCACATCAACCTTCATTTTACTCCATAATCTTGAATTAATAATTTGTAGTTCTCTTTTCCTGCCATAACTTACCTTCATTATTGCTGCTACTTCTTTAGCTCTAACTCTAATTTGAAACCCTGACCTAATCCCATTTATTCCTCTCCACTGAAAACTCTCCCACCCCCTTCAGTTTGTTTCATTTAAAGCAGGAATCCAGTTTCTTCTCATTCATAACATCCAATCATCTCTTCTTATCATTGCCAAACCACGCACATTCAAACTTCCACTTGACAATTTCTTATTATTCTTTTAGAATTTATTACAGAAAAGGGGTTACTACCCCTTTGTTCCCGGCATTTTGTGACTTTTAAAACACGCATGGCTTACGAGGAAAAAGATTCTTATTCCATTTCCCATGGATATAAAGGAAAAGTAATAGACCAAGAACTATTATGAATAAAATCAAAGGAAGCTCAGATGAGTGTTATAAAAAAACATGTACATGTATGTGGTAGTGTGACTAAGTTAAGTAGAAGTAGCAAACGTACCTGAATTTTGGCAATTTTGAGACAGACAAAAGACACCACAATTCTAACATCATGTAAAACAATTACAAGGCTTTCCGTTTCACACCACTTAGCAGGATCGGAGTACCTCCTGGGTGGTTGCTGTCTACCAACCTACTATATTAATATAATATATAAAAATATAATATATATATATTATTATTTTATATATATATATATATATATATATATATATATATATAATATATGTATGTATACAAAGTAAATACATATTTATGCAAGATGCAAAACAACCACGGGGGAGGGGGTTGAGTTGAATGATAGCTCTAGGCCATTTGTGATGCAGTCAACACAGAGATTGCAATGATGCAGAAAAGAGGAAGAAGTTCAAGCAAACACGGGCATAAGGAACATCACTACTGGAGCTATCATTCAACTACCCCCGTGGTTGTTTTACGTATATATATAATATAGGGAAGTACCACCTCTAGAACTGACCCATAACCCCGTTCTCCTCCTCATCTTTCACCGTTCTCCTCTGTATTGGACTGAAGAAGCAACTGGCTGGCGAAACGTTATCCCAATAAACATTCCCAAATGTTGTACAAGTGTCTGGTTGTTCAGCTTACCAGCTGTCTGAACCATTACATTACAGTCTCAGTGTTATACACACAATACCATCATTGCCCTACTTATAAGGCACCTAAGTTCCCTCGTCTTATAATAACATGTTCATTTTTCCATTATAATCTACCTTTTCCATAATTACTACCGCAATTATTTTATCTTTTTCGTAAGGGGAAGTCTATGGTCTTTCCTTAACTCATGGCATAACTTAACAAATAAATTAAATATATAATATTTATGAATTATGAATTTACTATAAATTTATTTATGAATTACGGAAAGATGCTAGACTTCACCTTACGAAACACAAAACAAATGCGACAACAATTATGGAAAAGATAGATTGCAGTGGAAAAATGAACATGTTAATAGACTTAGGTGCCCTACTTAGTCACTCAAGTCTGCCATACTTTACCACAATATGTACGTAACGCAACCTGAGTGTTCCAAATACGTAACATGTATAGAATAGGTCAGCAGAATACTGCAGATGTTCCCAGTTTTGTTGTATATAAAAACAAACAGACGTATGGCCAGCGGTTACGCTAAGTAATTAATTATCATTGCTTTTAGCCATGAGATCCCACGGCTAACATTTTTTTGGGGAGGGATGGGGAATTTTGAAGGGGAAAACTGAGGAGGAAGATGCTAAGTTTATGTGCTGAACTTTCCTGAATGAGACAAGTTGAGAAATAAAATACACCAGGCAGAAAATGAGAGCGAATTTTTGTTTGAAGTTTTTGGAGGGCGAGGGAAACGATGTCCGACTTGTTACCATCTTGCTTTACTCTGCTGCTGGCCAACCCTGCTTTACCCCTGCCTGCTGGCTACCATCTCTCTTACTCTGCCTGCTGGCTACCACCCTGGTTACCCTGCTGCTGGCTACCATCCTGGCCTCCCCCTCCCGGGCTTGCTGATACCATCCCTGCTTTACCCCCTGCCTGCTGGCCCCAACCCTGCTTACCTCGCCTTGGCTACCTCCCCTTTCCTTCCCTGCCTGTGGCTAACCAACCCTGCTTACTCTGCCTGCTGGCTACCATCCCTGCTTACTCTGCCTGCTGGCTCCCATCCTTTACCCTGCCTGCTGGCTCCCAAACCCTGCTTACTCCTGCATGCTGGCTACCACCCTGCTTACTCTGCCTGCTGGCTACCATCTCTGGGTTACCCTGACTGCTGGCTACCACCCCTTTGCTTACCCTGCCTGCTGATTACCATCCCTGGTTACCCTGCCTGCTGAACTACCATCCCTGCTTACCCTGCCTGCGGGCTACCATCCCTGCTTACCCTGCCTGCTGCTATCATCCCTGCTTACCCTGGCCTTCTGGGCTACCATCCCTCCTAACCCTGCCTGCTGGCTACCATCCCCTGCTTTACCCTGCCTGCTGGGCTATCATCCCTGCTTACCCTGCCTTTCTGGCTTACCATCCACCTTACCCTGCCTGCTTGGCCTACCAATCCCTGCTTACTCTGCATGCTAGCTACTATCCCTATTTTAGACAGCCTGCTATCTACTATCAATGTTTAGGACAAGCCCTGCTAGGTACCCATCCCTGCCTTGTTCCGTGCTTTGTGTTATAATTGTCAGTATTTAAAAGAAATATCAACAGTATACATAAGGAAGGAATGGGCCAGAGGTTTGACTCTTAGTAAACTACTGGTTGCTGACTTCAGGTATTATTCCCTTTCCCCCCCTCACTTTAACTTCATCCCCCTACTGTCTCTTTCTTCCACTCAACTCCCAAAAATATAAACAATCACACGCATTCAATTTACCAGTGCTAATTAACAGCTCAGTGGTGCATCACTTGTGTGTGTGTGTGTGTTGTGTGTGTGTGTGTGTACTCACCTATTTGTACTCACCTATTTGTGGTTGCAGGGGTCGAGTCACAGCTCCTGGCCCCGCCTCTTCGCTGATTGCTACTAGGTCCTCTCTCTCCCTGCCCCATGAGCTCTATCATACCTCGCCTTAAAACTATGTATGGTTCCTGCCTCCACCACATCACTTTCTAGGCTATTCCATGGCCTGATTACTCTATGACTGAAGAAATACTTCCTAACACCCTTTGATTCATCTGAGTCTTCAACTTCCAATTGTGACCTTTTGTGTCTGTGTCCCATCTCGGGAAAACCATCCCGTCTTTGGTCCACCTCGTTATCGCGCAGAAATTTTATATGTCGTTTTCATGTTTTCCCCGGGGACCCTCCTGGCCTCCAGTGTCGTCAGGCGATTCCCTAACCTTTCTTCATAGGACAACCCCGTAGTTTCTGGGACTAGTCTTGTTGCAAAACCTTTTGCACTTTCTCTAATTTCTTGACGTGCTTGACTAGGTGTGGATTCCAAACTGGTGCTGCATACCCCCAGTATGGGCCTGAATAGATGGTGTACAGAGTCTTAAACAAATCCTTACTGAGGTTTTCGGGAAACGCTATCCGTAGGGTTTTCCAGGCGCCCGTATGCTGCAGGCAGTTATCTGGGTTGATGTGCCCTCGGAGATATGCTCGGTGTTATAACTCACCCCAATCTTTTTTCCTTGAGTGAGGTTTTGCAGTCTTTGGCCATCTAAACTATATTGTTCTGGTCTTCTTTGCCCTTCCCCAATCTTCATGACTTTGCATTTGGCAGGGTTAAATTCAAGGAGCCAGTTATGGGGCCCCTTTTAGCCTTTCCGGTCTCTTTGAGTCCTGCTATTCCTCGCCCGATTATTTTTCTATTAACTTCACATCTCTCAAAAAAAGGACACTCAAGTCTATCCCCTTTCCTATGTCGTTCACTATACCCAAAAAGCACGGTTGGGAAAAAATGCCCCCTGGAAACCCCCTTGTACAGGGGGCCCCCCGGACCCTCTCCGGGACCATGACCTTGTTTCCCCCCCTGTCAGTATTCTCTATCCATTGCAGTGCCTTTCCTTTATTTGGGCCCGGTCCCAAGGCCCAAAAACCCTTTTGGGAAATGGTCAAAGCCTTCTTTCAGTCCAAAAAACCATCACCACCCCCCTCCTCTGTTTTTTACTTCTGTACCCTTTTCATAAAACCATGTTTGGAAAAAGGGTTTTTTTCCCTTCCCCAAACCTGTGGTTTCAATTATAACTTGTTTCTTTCCAGGGCCCCCCCCCCCTCCCCTATAAACTTCTCCATACCTTTTTAAAATCATTTTGAGAACAGGTCTGTAGTTTAGTGCCTCTTCTGTTTCCCCCCCTTTTAAAAAATTGGGCTACATTTGTTTTCCCCTCCTCGGGAGTTGCCCAGTTTCAAAAGATGTGTTGAAGATTTTTGTTAAGGCCCACAAATCTTGCTCCCTCTTTAAGGACCCATGGGAGATGTTTTCGGTCCCACCCCCTTTGAGGTTAAAAATTTCCTAGAGCTTCTTCACCTCCTCCTTGGTTTTGTATTTAACCCCACTTGTGGTTCCCCCTGTTCTTTTTTTGGGTCCTATTTTCCACTGTAAAACCTCTTTAAATCTTTGTTAGCTCCTCATACCTCTCGGTCTTTTTGTGAATTTTTTTCCTCAAACCCTTCCTATCTGATTACCCCTGGTCCCTTTACTGTTGTTTTCCTCATTGGGTTACAACAGCTTCGGGTCAGTCTTTTTTTTTGTGCTAGTCATTTTTATATTTTCCTGGGGGCCCCCCTTCTTACTGTGCTATTTTCTGCTTTCGCTGATTTCTTTTTTTTCCTGGTTCCTGTCTTTGTACTTTTCTTCTCTATTAAATGTTTTTTTTCCTTTTCCCTACACCTTTGGGTAACCAAGGGGGTCGTTCTGTCTTCCCTTTTTCTTTTTCCCTTGGGAAAAACCTCCCTCTGCCCCCTTGCATTTTGTTTTCTACATATCCATCATTCTTTATGGTTTTTTCCCGCCGTTCCCTTCCACTAATGTTTGAAGAAGTTCCTCACCTAGTATTTTCCCCTTTTTTGTAGGGTTTTCCCACCTTCCGTTCTCTCCACTTGGAGCCAAAAATTATCAACACAGAACCACATGTCACTGCTCCCAGGGCCCTTTTATACTGATCCCCCATGTCCCCAACTCCAGGTGAAACAAGGGCCAACCTTTCTGGTTCATCCTCCCCTCCTCTGGTGGTCTTAACAGTTGTGCATGAGGTTCTCCAGACCCCTCCCATCCTTGGGTCTCCATGTTTCGGGACCCCCATGGGGTCCAGTTTTCCCAGTCAATTCCTTGTGTTTTAAATCCCCATAACAGAACTTTTTCCCCCCCTGTGGCCTCCCGGCCCCCCTCGGCGTGTGTACATTGCTCTTTTTGCTCTCTCTATTTTCTCTTGGCCCCCCAGTTCTGTGGGGGGTTTACATTACTGCAATTACACCTTTTTGTCCCCAGACTGATTTTTCCTATGTAGTCCTTTCCCCTCCCCCCATTCCTTCCATTTTCTCAAAACCCCACTGTTTTTAAGAGCAGGGGAACCCCCCTCCCCCCTCCCCTTTTTCTTCCCCAAGGGTATCCGGTGGGGAAAATTGAACTGTTATTTTCTTGAGTTTTGTTTTTGTATGTATTAGTCTGGGGGTTCCTTTTTTCTTTCTGCCCCCCTCATTTTTTGTTATCCATCTGCTTTGTAAACCCAAAACCTTTTAACCTTTTCTAAACTGTTCTGGGGGGTTTTGGGGGGGTGGAACCTTTTAAAGGGAAAAGGGTTTTTTGTGGGGTTTTGGATGTAGTGTGGGGGTTGGTGTGGGGTGGGGTGTTTTGATTTTGGGGTTTTTGCCCGGGGGGTGGGGGGCTTCTTGGTTTTAATTTGATCCTTCCTGGGTCTGGGGCTCCTTTTTTCTTTCCTCCCCCCTTTTTCCCTTTTGTTTTTAAACCTCCTTCATTTCCTCCTTTCTTTTGTGTTTGTCCGGTCGAGTACCCCTCCGATCCGCTTGCCCTTTAACGTGCTTTCTCCTGCGATCCCTGGGCGGTGCTTCGCCTTAATTCCCTTAGGGGGGGTTCTTTTTTTTAAAAACCCCCATTCTCCGAAAATTTCCACTTTGGGCATGTTTCCCTCCCCATTCTTTTTGATCTTTTAATTGCTTTTTTTTCCCCTTTTTTTTCTTCTTTATAGTTTCCCCTTACTTTCCTGGGCCCATAACAAAAGACCTCCCCTTTCACTCCCACGATCCCTTGTTCCCCCCTTTTTTTTTTTCCCCCCCTGATTTCCTTTCCAGTTTCAAGGCTAAAGTTTGGGTCTTCCTGTATTTTCCCCCGGTTTCTTGGGCTTGTTTTTCTGTTTACCTCCACTTAAAATTGCTCTTTCTTTGTGGGGCCCTTGTGAGCTCTCATCAGTTGGCCCCTCTTCCCTTCAGCCCCCTTTTTTGGTGGGAGTAGCATTTGTTGCAAACCCAAATTTTTTTTTCTTTGGCTGTTTCAGATTTCTTTCCCCTTCAAACCTTTACCTGTTCTGCTTTGCTTTGCTCACCTCCACCTGTGTATTTTTTTTTTGGTTTTTTTTTTTTTGGGGGTTTTTTTTTTTTTTTGGGGGGGGGGGGGGTCACCTAATTTTCTCCCTAAATTGTTTTGGGGGCGGGCCTACTGGGTTTTCCCTCTTGTTCCGAAAGCTTTGATATTTTTTAAAAATGATGGTTTGAAAATTTATTGAAAGGTATTTAGGGGGAATTTGAGAAGAAATATTTAATTGTAGGAGTTTATTAGGGGGAATTGTTTGCTTTTGGAAATTTTTTGATTGCTAGAGTATTTGGGGGGTACTGTTTTTGCCCTTTGTTCAGTGTGAGTGTTTTTTTTTTGTTGAAACCCCGGTGGGGTGTTGTTTGAAATTTTTTGTTTTTTTTTGTTTGTTGTTTGGGTTTGTTGTTGTGTGGTTTGTGTTAAAAAATTTTTGGGGTTATGGGG